>JAPYYW010000736.1:0-42499 GCA_030522545.1 Cremastinae sp. A BG-2022a
ATAAAATTTGGTGCACATATGTGTATGACCTTAAAGAACGTTTATGCAAAATTTTAACGAAATCTGTCGACGCTTATTTTACCGACCAACCACCTTAATCAGTCACTATCATCCATATTAATTACAATCGCAGTGAAGGCCACTACTAAATTAAACTAAAGAAATTGAAAAAATATGACAAAAGTCGATTCAGACAATCTGATCGAAAAGTAGGAAGTGTGCAGCCAGCTTTTTACTCTTGTGTACAATCGAGGAAGTCGCGGACGTTCGATCGACTCGAGAGGGTGCACCAACGACGGACACATCACAGTTTTTCCTCTTTCGGGGCTCTCTTATCTTCGATTTTCATTCTTTATTTCCTCCTCTCTTTCTCTCTCTCTCCCTTTTTTTTAATAACACGTGGCGGCCGTGAGGGGGCTATCTTTGCTCGTCGTACACTAAGGCCTGCCTTAGTAAAAAAATATACGATCGTTTTATTTTTCCTCCTTTTCTTCTGCTTCTTCGCTTAAAAAATAGATCTTGTAGCTTTCTCATCTCCTCTCTCTCCCTATCTTGTCCTGTTCCTCCTTTTCTTCATTTCCACGAAAAATTCACGTCGCTTCTCTCTCTGGCTCTTAACTTGCCCTGAAGTTTATTCTAGGACACAACAAACCTGATAAATCAATCAACTTTTCACCTCCTGTCAATTACTTTCTATATTTTTCTATTTCTTCTATTCTTCTTTTTTTCATTCTTCAAAAAGACTCTCTACATCCCTTTCTCGCCTCGTGCCAATGAAATCTTATAACTGAGAAAAAAAAACGCATTCAATCGAGTCTCTCGATACGGAGTGCCAACGACTTTTTGTAACAATGACATTTTTCATTGCATTTTTGTAGAAAGATTTAACGCGTTAATACTTAATCTTGATTAAACACTATTTTTCTTTGATTTGAATTCCCGAATGACATTTATCTTATCGGAGGATGAAATATTTGATGGAAATAATCAGCTTTGTTGACTTTATGATGTAATTGAAGAAAATGCATTACTGTTTTTGAGGTAATCGCAGATGTAGCCGAGTCAATACTTTTGTCATTAGCCAATAATATTTGAAAAAAAAATGGATTCCTTCTTCTCAGATTGTTTCTATATTTGTCTCATCAGAAAACTTATTTCTTCTCTTTTCATCTCTTTCGTCCATCATTTCCTACCTCTGTCTATTTTATCGCACCTTCCATTTTTTCAAACTACAAAACTTTTTCCACTTATTTATACTCTCTCACAAGGAATAGTGTGTCATTTTTTTTCCTCATTACGACCGATTAAAACGTACTTCATTCTTTTCTACGTATTTTTGTTTGTTTGGTTATTTTATGAAGTTTCGTCGCGCAGGAGAATGTTTCGATCGAGAGCGGGGGATCCGTCGGTCTACCTCTACGTATTCGATTATTTGTCGTTGTCAGGCGCGAACAACGTCTTTTCGGGACTCACGAGCGTCACGCTTTTTTTTTTAAATCTCGCTCGCTAGCAAGAAAGGGGGATGGGATACAGGACGAGGAAGCTCGCGTGCTACGCTCCTACCTGGCAAACTTTGTTCTCTTTTTGACTAGCTTCTTCTATTTATTTCTTCTTACTCTTATTCTTCCTCACTACTCTCAACTTGTTTCTCTCTCTCTCTATCATTTTTCATAGCAATTACTCAATTCTTACGTCTTCTCTCAAACAAGACATCTCAATTTTGGACCAAGCAAAGTAATCTCTCACGGAGGTGAGTGGAAAAATCGAGAGGAAAAAAGTGCTGCGACACATTTACATTTTTACCGGAAGCATATTTACGAAATTACCGAAAAAAAAAATAATATTACGACGATATTCAAGTATCAACTCTGTTACGAATAAATGTTGCCCAATTACTCCCACGCACATTTTGTTTTTCGTTAGATACATTTTGTAGATATTATTTTTGTGGATATTGAAATTAATTATTATATTAAATATGTTTTAGGTAAATTCGTACGCGTGAGAATTATTTTGGTAAAGTTTTTACAGGATAATATTTATACGACAGTTACGACAAGGTTACGTTTATTCGAGAACAGAGTTGACGAAAGGTAATATTTATTCGCGACGGTGACGATGTAATTTCGGGGATGGGCAAAAAAAATGTGTTTAAATGGCTGATGCTTATTTCATCAATGAGCCATTAAAAATCATTCATTGAAAAATCCATTGAATTTTTCAGAAAAGTATCGAGCTCTGGCCATCCCTGTAGAATTTTTGGTAAAATTGTTACTTCGATTATGACGCTGGCGAAAATGAAGCGTGTCGGAGCAAAGAGTGCAGATTTCCTCTCATCGAATAATCTCCCAAAAAATGTCCCCTCTCTCGAGCAAAATAATAATCAGTACGCGCAGCCTTGATCGTGTCTACATTGCAATTAACCCGTTTTGGCAAGCTCAGTCTTATGAATCTTTGTCGTTATGGTTCTTATTCACCCTCGTATTATTTTTCTTCCTTCCTACCTCGTTAATTATCGGCCTTCTCGTCAATTCTCTCTCTCTCTCTCTCTCTCTCGTTGTGCCCATTCTTTGTATTCTTTTGTCTTATTTTATTTACGTGTGTATTTTGTAGTTTTTCTCTAGGGAGGCTGCGCGAAAATCTGTCTAGATCACAGCTTTGTTCGGAGCTCCGTGCTCCCTCCCTCCCTTTCTCTCTCATTTCTTTCTAACACTCTCTCTCTCTCTCTCTCTCTCTTATCTCTCCGTCGCTATCTTTGACTTTTCGCGACCTAATCCAATATTTATGCCCCATAGAAAAAGGCTCGTCGATCGAAAATTTTGTATACTCGACATTTCTTCGTAAATTCGCGAACATTTCTTCATTTCACAATTCTTCTTAAATTAAGCATTTCTTCTGAAATAAAGCACGGGAGAGGGGCTAATCTTGTTTCATCTTACAGAGCCCGTGTCGCGCTCTGAGTCATTGTTTTACAATTAAATAAAAGTCTCTTCTAAATGCGATATTCGCTGATCGACCGAGTTACGAGGGCCGATCGAAATTCTTTCGCTAAATTTTCAACTTCATCGACTCGATGACGAAATAATCGATACGTTCCGAACTACGCGTAAAGATTTTGAACTTTTGCTGAAATGCTTCGTCCCCCTCTCCTCTTCTCGAGATATTTTCAACGAAATTCAGAGATTTTTTTGGATAACCTGTCAATCCGGGACACTGAAGAGAGAGATATATAGCTCTTTCCGGCTCTTCGACTCGGACCCTGTCAAATCAAATTTGCGAAATCCTCCCTGGACGATCGAGCCCCTCCGTCTTATTTTTTTCCTTTTTGTTTTCGCGAGGCGTGGCACCCGTACTTTTATTCTCTTAAAGAAGACGCGATATTCGCTAGATATTCATTACTCTTTTCTCTCGTTTTTACTTTAAATAAACGACGATGCGCGGCCCGATTGGTTCTCGTATTAAAAATAACCTCGGTTCGCTGAAGAGCCTCTTAAAACTCTTTTATCGCGATCTACGCGTATTACATTATTTACGGCTTTTTTTCTCACTTCTCCCGTTCTCTCTTTCATCGAACTTTAACTGTTTTTCCCTCAACCAATTCTTTCTCGTTCATCCTTTTCCTCGCATTCCACTATTCATCCTTCAAAAAAGTTGACAAGCCCTTTCGTTTCGCCATCCACAAACTTGTCCCATTTTCTATTTGATAGTCTCTCTCTCTCTCTCTTTTCGTTCATTCAAACTGGCCCTTTTTCTCGCCTCTTAACAAATTAATCTTTTTTTTTCCCTCTAGATATTCGATTCTCGAGTAACGACTGAGCTTCCAGCTTGATATTTCTCTAAGCTGCCGGAATTTAGCACAGCCTCGCTCTCCTGTCTCTACGCATCTCTTTTTGTCATCTCTACATATACATAACTTTTATATAAATTGTGGAATCTCGTTGATATTTTGCCGGTTATTCGGCTTGCTGGAAGATCAACGTATTCGAACTATTCCCGATAACTTTTCTACACTTCTCGTTACCTCTTGACGTTTTAAACCTTCGAAGGACCAGTGGGAAGATCCTCGTAGTTTTCGTGGGGTTTGCGTTTTCCCGAGCGATTGATCGCCAAAATTCGAGTTTTCCGAATTTTCCTCTCGTTACGCCCATTCGACCGGTGTTTCCTTCCTCAAATTGGCTCGGTTCGCTCGTGCCTTTTTTTTCCTCCGGGCGAAATATTTTAGACGGCTCGGCGACGGCAGCGCCGCCGCTGGAAGAGAGAGTCACGTTCGTGGCGGCCTCCACGATATTACGAATAAATGCATCGGACAATTAATATATCTACACGAACGATCGAGCAACCTGATCGTCGATCGACGAAATTTTTCGCCCGGGTCTCGGCTCTCCCGCGATTAATCGTTGCTCCGGCCGCGCGTAACTCTCTCCACGCTTTCACAGTGTTTCCGGCTGGAAGATCGGGCCCCCTCGGAGAGTCTCGCCTCCCGGAGATCGACGGGGACGTCCGCCGTTACGACGAAGATGGAAATTGCAGTTGCTCGGTTACTTCGCGTCTTGCAATACCAGGGGCATTATGACGTCCCTGCTGTCACCCCTCAGAGGATCGGTTATCACAGGCGCGAGCTTATTGTCCTCGAGGGTCTTCCAATTGTCCCCGAATATCTTCTTCAGCTCCTGAATGCGGATGAGACGGTTATCGATGAGTAAACAGATAGATAGGAAGCTCGTTACTTTATTTTTATTGTACAAAATTGATACTAAAAACGATACAGAAAATAGCCATTTTTGACAATAAAGGGTGTTCAGTCCAATTAATTCGGTTCACCATTGTATAATTAAAATCTATCTTTTGAAATTGGATTGGATTTGCTAAATAAATTTTGAAGTTATATTTTTTAAATGCACCCAAAATATACATCTTTCGGTTCTGGAAATTCTTAAATTTTGGACATTCTTGATTTATAACATTTTGTGACGTTTTACAAAAATTCTTCTCTATTTTTGTGATGCGAGACGTTATCGTATGAAAAAAAAACGATGAAATTCTTTCTATATTGCGTTACTTGCCTTTCGCACGTTCTTCTTATCGTACGGGGAATCCGTGTCGCATATTATGTTGCTGTCCGCAAATTCGAATCTCTTGAGCGTCTTGCCACGTAGACGAGCTATAGCGATCATATTCTCCTGGTAATACTTGTGTCCGATGTAGATTAATTCTCGCAATTGCTCACATTTCCACGCAATTAGCACTAAAGCATCCGGGCTGTTGAACATAAATTCAAAGAATATCAGTTGATTAACATTTCTTTTCCAGTTCAGGGCAATAAAGAACCCTAAGAACTTTACGCTATGAATAATAAAAATTTTTCTTTCATATTCAAATGTTTTATACTAGAGAATATATCGATTCTGCTATTTTTACGGACACGTATTTGTTAGTCAATTTTAATAACGAGATAAAAAAATTTGTAAAAACCAATCTCAGACAGCTAGCAATAATAAAGGTGTATCTCTTATCTCTTATGTATCTATGTATCTCTTATTTTTTTTTAATAAAAAAAACTAATTGAAGCTTCTTTAAAATACTATAAAAAGCTGTACCAAATTTCAAGAATATTAACTTCTTCGAAGTCAAGATATTTACTGTTTATGATCGCAATATTTAGCACTTGCTCTTATGGGAAAGTAGAAAAAATTGTGATTTTCGATAAAATGAATATCTCGAATTGTATGTAGAGAAACATCTTAAAATTTAATACACATATGCACATGGCATCAAAGATAGTTTATGCAAAATTTTAACAAATTCCTAAAAAAATTGTTTCGTGGATGTACTACCTTCATGAATAAATAATTTTTTTCTGAGTAATCAATTTTCTTGGTAAATAAAGAGTAATCAGAGTGAACGAGTGACCTGTCAGGTACGAGAGAATCGTACGTGGGAGGAACAATCTCCTCGGCGTACATCGAGTCTATCCAGGCGATAGACTTGAGCGTCCGGGTGTACCAAGTCGACATTCGGAGCAACGCCTTGACGTTGACGCTCTCGCAGAACAGAGCCTTGAAGTGGGTAAGGGGCATCGCGGGTCTCAAGATCGAAGTATCCAGCACATCCACCGCCTCGTACGCGTGAAGCAAGTTTAACCGCAACGTGCACTGAGGACTGTCACAAAAACGATCAATAATTAGTTCAATTATTTTTCAAAGCTATGTACAGAAAAATATAGGGGGGCAGTCCCTTTATACTTTTCAATAAATTAATTTTTTTGTACGTATTTTTAATCTTGCATTAAAAATTCTGCTTTTCAACACGAAATATCCAGATTTTTTAATGGTAAAACTTTCTAAAATTCTGCACCAATCTTTAAACGATATCAAAAAAAGTTTATCTAGTTTTAATTCAGTTTCAATTGATGATTTTGCGTTTAATTTACGTGATATAGAAACTTTTGAACTGTAGAAATGGTAAATAAACGAAAGTTGCGTACTTCTTTTGACAAAAGTTGTACCAAGCGTTGTTCGTCATGCCAGCCACATTTTTGTTCAGGCTGTGAACGTGAATGACGATTCTCCTGAGGGTACCGTAAACGAGAGATCCGAGAAGAGCGTCGCTCGTGTTGTCGTAGTCTATCGTTAAAACGGTCAATCTGTCGAATGAGCGAAGAGTCACGGGCTCGATGATCGCGCACTCGTAATTCTCCGGATCGTCCTTAACCGATGCCAGCCCAAGATGTGTTATGTACTTCTGATGATCGTTGTCGCAAAGCGCTGAGACAATCTCCCCTGATCTCGCAGTAAGGTCTTCGAAGCAGCCCAGCGTCAGCACTTCCAGATGTTTGGACGTGCCAATCATTTTTAACAGCGAATTTAGTATCGAGTACACCCATCTGCCAATTTTCAAAATAACATTCATTTTCTTCTTCGATTACTCTCCGATGACTTCAATAAAGAAAAAGAAATTTACTCTCCGTTATTCATAAACTACAACAATATCATCGCTTACTAATTTTTTATTCAACTCCAGCTCGATTGATACAAATGCGGGGGGTAAGAAAAAGAATCTGCAGTTCTCACCGTTCTGTCGAGTAGCCATCGTCCTTGGGAGGACTGGAGTGCCACTCCAAATTTGATGAGGTCGGTTCCATAATCAGCCTCCTGAGATTTCTGTTGCCTCCGAAGCGTCTTAGCAACCTATCGAATTCTGAGGTTCTCTGCGGAGTCCAACATCTCACTGTTGCGTCTTGCACACTCAGGGCAAAACATTCCGCCAGGTATCTTGTCCAGGGGACACCTTCGCTGTGCTCGAATGCAAAGGTAATTTCTTTCCAGAAGCTGGGATGGAACAGCGCCTGGCGCCAATTTTTGCACACCTGAATCATTCAAACCAAAATATCAAACTGTCATAAATGGGTCTTCCTTTATTTGTTTATGCATTTAATTACTCTTTCATCGAACACAAATATTCTGAAATAAATACAGTAACACTGTTCTCAAAAATATTTTTGCTATTATTTTTAATATTTTTAATGAATATTAGGTGATGCAAATGTTACATGAATCGACACAGTGACTTTCTAAAAATTGTCAGTCTATTTTTGATGAACTGTCAGTTCTCGATATCAATGAATTTGGTCAGCATCACCATGGAAAAAAAATTAAAATATTTTAAAAACCAACAAAATTCTTGGAAAGTCTATATTACATTTTAAGCATGACAGTCCTACTTTATAAAGAAGAGAAAAAAAATTCACCTCAATATACTTTATAAACTTTATAAACTTGATAAAAATCTTTGTGTTTGAACAAAAAGTTTTCATTGAAAATAAGGTAAACATCTCGATAGTTGGGTTTGTAATTTTTATTTTTATTTTAAAAATATTCAAACAAAAACATCTGCTTATAATTTATATCTAAACTATTATTTGGTATTTCAGTGATCCAAAATTTATCTTATGTATGCATTTTAATTTATGTTTTTAGTAAATATACTTTTAAACGTTTAAATGCAGAATGTCCCAATAGTTGGACAGCAAAATAATTTATTGGATCGTTCAAATAATTAAATATTATGATAAATACACTTCTTTATACAGGAAAAATAATCCTCACAATTTTATTGAGAAAAAAGTCAATATTTTAAAATAAAATATATCAAATGTCGTCCAGTTATTGGAATGTTCACCTTATTTTTAGTCAACACTTATTTATTCGAAATAAATACACTTCAGTTAAATCAACAAATGAATTTCTTGGACCACACGGAAATTATGTTCGAATTTCAGAAAAATAACATTGAACCGATCAAAAATTTCGTCAAACCAAACAAATTTGGAAAATTTCAACTAAATTTTGTTCTCGATATACATAAATACCTATATAATTTAAAAAAACTGAAATTACTAGAAAATAACAAACAGTAGCAGTTATTAAAATTTTTGTAGTAGTTTTGAACTGAATGATATATTTTGTTCTCGATATACATTATTAAATAAATGTACAGTAAAAAAGAAACTAAAACCATTAGAAAATAAGGAAAGGCATCAGGTCTTCGAATTTTCGTTGTAGTTTTGAACTGAATAGTAAATTTTGTTCTCGATATACATTATTAAGTAACTGTACGGTTAAAAAAATTGAAATCACCAGAAAATAAAAAACGGCAATAGTTCTTCGAATTTTCGTAGTAGTTTTGAATTAAATACTAAATTTTGTTCTCGATGTACAAAGTATCTGTATCTTAAATAAAACTGAAATCATTAGAAAATAAGAAAAGGCAACAGTTCTTCGAATTTTCATTGTAGTTTTGAACTGAATAGTAAATTTTGTTCTCGATATACATTATTAAGTAACAGTTAAACAAAGCTGAAATCGCTAGAAAATAAAAAACGGCAATAGTTCTTCGAATTTTCGTAGTAGTTTTGAATTAAATACTAAATTTTGTTCTCGATGTACAAAGTATCTGTATATTAAATAAAACTGAAATCACTAGAAAAAAAGGCAGCAATTCTTCGAATTTTAGCAGTAGTTTTGAATTAAATACTAAATTTTGTTCTCGATGTACAAAGTATCTGTAGCTTTAAAAAAAAACTGAAATCACTATAAAATAAAAAAAGGCAGCAATTCTTCGAATTTTCGTAGTATTTTTGAATTAAATACTACATTTTGTTCTCAAAGTACAAAGTATCTGTATCTTAAATAAAACTGAAATCACTAGAAAAAAAAATAGCAGCAATTCTTCAAATGTTTGTAGTACTTTTGAATTAAATACTATATTTTATAGTACATAAGTACACAAGTATCTTTACCATTAAAACAAAAAAAAACTAAAATCACAAGAAAATACAAAAAAGGCAGCAATTCTCCGAATTTTCGTAGAACTAAATATAAACTCAGAAAAGTACATACGAACACTGAAACGGAATCTCTAATCTTAATTTGAAAATAAAATAAAAACGGTTTGTAAACGACGTTCGTGCAATGGCGCGCAATAATAAAAATCGGAAGTGGTAAGAATTTAAATCTTTAAGCGAATCGGATCGCTCGATACCGATGCGGCATCTGGACGTCTCGGATGACAGTCGCGTTATTCCACAGATACATCACAGGTGGATTCGGACTCGAGCGAAACGATCGATCGATTTCTTTATTCTCGCCGCGAAAGAATGTATAAAGCGTCTCCCGTTGCAGCGATTAGAACGGAGAAAATATGCGCGTCGATAACAATATTTATCGTATATTCTCGGAACGTTTCTCCGCGGTAACAACACAGAGAGAGCGAGGCATATCGGAGAAAAACAAAGAGTCGGGTTTAAATACGGAGTAGAATCGCTCGGGAGAGCGATAAGGACGGAGCGCGTCGAGTTTACGCCTATATAAACGACAAAAAAAAAAGAAAAAAAAACGAAAACTCACCACGGAGGCTCGCAGTCTGTCTTTGTGTGTCAAGTACGAAAAAATTTCGAGCATTATGACACTCGGCAGACTGTCCCAACAGGGACCGTTGTCCTGTTGCGCCATTTGGGACGGCCCGTCCTCGCGAGGCCCGACTCGCTTTTATTCTCGGGGCGACTTTGACAGAACGAGAATACGAACAGCTGTTCGCGACGTCGCTCTACCTTTCCATCGGCGATAGGAGCGACTCTCCTCGCCCCGTCTCACTCGGGCGGCCTGGACGCCGACGAGAGAAAAAGAGAGCGAGACACGCGCGAAACAAACCCGACTCCCCGGGATTGGCACACGCGTTATTTTTTATATGAGATTAGAGATAAATCGAGCTCATTTCTCTCTCGACGACCGATACCAGTCTTGCTTCTTTTTTCTTTTTTTTTTTCTATTCTCTCGGATCTCCGGACGTTCGTCAACAAATTCTCGCGTCCTTCTCTCTCGCACACTTTCGACGCCTCTGTCTCGTGTTTTCGCACTCTCGCTCGTTTCTCAGCGCGAATTTCGGGAATCAGCCTCGCTGGGAACGAACGCGCTTCGTTGGCATTGCGTTTTATTGGTGAAGAAAAAAAAAGGGGGAAAAAAAGCGAAGGCAAACGCGTTACGGAGGTACACAAGGGACGAGGAATAACCGACGACGAGAGGGAGAGCGAGCGCGCCCGAGCGAAGGAGAAACTGATCCACCGAGGGAAATGTCGTTCGTGGCTCTCGCCGTACCGCTTTTCACCCACTGCGCCGTCCAGCCTCCCCACCACTCGGTCCGTCACTCGCGACAATAGCGCTCAAAAGGCGCCGACGCGACGAATCGCGAGACCGTTCCCGGTTCCTCGCGCGCATCGCACGCCGCTTTCCAATTTATTTATTATTACGAATAAAACGTCCCAATAGTTGGACTATTTTTGCTATATTATTTTTAATATTTGAATTATTTTTTTCTCAATAAAATCATATGAATTAGTTTTCATATATAATGAAGTTTATTTTTCGTAACGTTAATTTTTATTTTGGAACAAACTCGCTCAACCTTAGAGACAGGGTCGATTTTCTGTCCAACTATTGGGACATTCTACATATTCAAATGTTCAAGTATTTATTTACTGAAAATATTATCTCATATTAACGCATAAAATGAATTTTGGATAACTATATAAATTATTTGAAGCAATTTTTTTTGTTTGAATATTTTTTAAACAAAGATAAAATGTGAAAGATCCTTAGCTGTCCAACTATATCGGGACGTTTACCTTATTTTGTGAACTTGAGGTAGTTCTATCAAAAAATCGTTTTCTTAGGATTTCGTTAAAAATTTGCAAAAACCTTCTTTGAATCAATGTGCAATTGTATATTAAATTTTAAGAGGTATCACTACGTAGAATTCGAGATATTTATTGTCAAAAACCACTAATTTTATGCAGTCTCCCGTAAGAGCACGCGTTAAATATTGCGATCTTCAAGTCTAAATATCTCGACTTCTGGATAGTGAAACTTGTTAAAATTTTGCACAGCTCTTTATTGTACTTCAAAGAAGCTTCCTTATTTAGTTTTTTAAACAAATCCTAAGATTATATGATTTTTTTTTATTTTCATACATACGTAAAAAGTACAGATCACCTTGGATGACCTTGAATTCAGAGTTTGTTGTTTTAAGCTCAAAAACTACATGATATGGAGATCGTAAGCTCCGTGGATGCAAGTCGAATGTGTCCTATACGTCATGAGCGCGTTCGCTTGTGGCAGTCGTGGTCGTGGCGCTGGTTAATGGAACGGGTGTACCCGTAATGGAATGGTAATGGAAAGAGTCGAAAAAACATACTCGACCACGACCGTGAGCTCCGCGGATGCAAGTCGAACGCGTCCCTCGTAAACTTTAGAAAGAGACAACTTTCGCGTGCAGTGTCTCTCTCTTTATCAGCGACCAATCAGCGAAGATTATAAACGTATAAAGAAAAGAGACACTTCTGCGTTCTGCGTGTATGTCTCTCTCTTTAGGGTGCATTCCACTTATTGTCCAAAACGTCCACAAAGACTCAAAACCAATGTAATAAAGATAAGACGAAGGCTTTGTGGGCGATAAGTGGAATTCCTGTACAATCACACATTAAAGTCGAATTCGACTTAACGCCCACAAAGCTTTCGTTCTATCCTCATTACATTGGTTTTGGGTCTTTGTGGACGTTTTGGACGATAAGTGGAACGCGCCCTATGTGTTCCTCGGAGATTTCAGAGCTCGGAGAGAGCGCGCACATGGAGGTTGCCTCGTGTCGTTCGTTGCGAATGACGGAAAATTCGAGGATGGATTCGACGATACTCGATTGTTTCACGAAGCTCGTCAGCGACGATGGACGAGAAAGGTTGGACGGTGCCACGGGGCTTCTCAGGCACATGTCGAAAAAGAGAGCGGTAAGTTCGTTTCGTCGTTTACCTCGCGGTTCATCTCATAACCTCAAAAGAAGCTCTATTTACTCAGCTCGCTGTATGTTCATGAAAAATTCAATTGTTTCTCGCTTCGATTCTCTTTAGGAAGATGGCCAGGACAAGGAGGTCAGTTACGCCGTCACTCGCCTCGTCAGGGGTCTCGGATCCTCCAGGGCTCTGTCCAGGCGAGGCTTCTACACGGTGCTCGTTGCTTATCTTCGAACCAATCCGGACAGCTGCCTGGAACGCTTGCTAAAAACTATGGACGCCGAGTTACGATCTTCCAACAGCAATTCCAAGAGCGTAAGACAACTCCGTTCGTCTCTCCATTGCTTCTGTCTCGATCGAGATTATTATTTTTTATTTTTGTCATCCTGTTCTTTCATTTTTATTCATTCATTTTTTATTCATTTAGGAAAATGCAGATATTAATATGGGAAGGATATTATTGTGCGGCGCCTTGATCCGATCCAAGTTCCTGGTTGCCCGCACGGGAGAGGAACAGCGGAAGATATTTGAAATTCTGTCCTCCGCTGGTCAGAGCAGAAGCTACCTTGCCTTTGTCTCCGTTTCCTTCTTGGTTGACTTTCTTCTTCAATTGGATCGGACGGTGTTGGAGGACGGTATCTGGCCACTCTTGAAGGAACAACTTGCCAAACCCTGGCAACAACAGACTATTCATACCTTTTATATTTTGTTAATCATGAGAGATAAATTTCCTGACTTGGTGGATACAAAGTTTCTTCAAGAGTCTCTCGGTAGTGCGGATCTTCTTGGTGGAGAAAACTCTAAGGAACTGCTCAAATTGCTGACGGTGAGTTGTGCAATAAGATGCAATTTGGAAAACAAAAGAGAATATCAATTACGGTAGTTCTTTTTGTATAATTGGATGAAAAGTATTCTCGGTTTTACTAAATTGACTAAAAAACAATATACTCTAAATTCAAGTTATACTTATTTTATGATTTGAAAAATCTTGAAAAAATTTTATGTCAGATTTTTTTGATAAACTGAAAAAAGTTGCTTTGGTGTTATATAAATATCTGTGCAGAATTTCAAGAATTTTCACCATCTAGAAGTTAAAATATTTAAGGTTGAACATCGTAACATTTAACACGTGCTTTTATGGAGGAATACGAAAAATTTGTGATTTTTACCAATATATATCTTGACCTCTACGTGGTAAAATCTTTTAAAATTTGATCCATATATTCAGACCACATCTAAGAAGATTTGCAAATTTTTAAGAAAATTTGTCCAAATTTATTTTTCACGAAAACTACCTTAAAGTGGTTGATCTGTGACAATCAAATCCAAAAGTTTATCCTGTTTTAAAGACGTTTTTCTAACGTCACAGTGATTTTTGGGATTAAGTTTATTAAGAAAAGTTGTTGTAAATTTATTAAAGAAAAACATACTCGGAATCCAAGGTTATCCAAGGTCAGAGATTTTTCGATGTTATATAAAACTCTCTACAAAATTTTAAGAGACTTCATCGTCTGGAATACGAGAAATTTATTGTTGAATATTTTTTCTATGTTTCGAGTATTGGGAAATATTTTTTTAAATTTAATAGCACAAAGGCCTCTTCTTTGTGACATCGCAAAAGGCTGCTGCTAAGTGTTTGTTATGGATCTGAAACAAATTCTGTAGATTTTTCGATTTCCCTTATGAATACACGTATGATATACTTATTGAATTATAAAAAAGTAAAAAGTTCTAAATTACACGTTACTATGCAAAAACTTTTTTTTTTTTTGACAATTTGTATTCCAAAAAATTATTTATTCACACAATAACCATCAAACTTTATGTTTATCTTTTTAATAAAATCGTAAATAGATAGACACATTTATCTGTACCAGAGAGGCAATCCTAATAAACATGAAATTTACAATAACAGTAATGGTGATAATAAAATAAATAAAATAAAATAGAACAAAAAAAAATAAAAATAGACACGAAATTGGGAATCATATAATTGATATGACATATTTGATATGATTGATATAATTGATAATGCATATCTTGAATAATTGATAGAGAGAGACCTCCAAAAATAACTTCTTGATCTATAATGTAAATCGTCTACCAAAACGTAGTTTCAAGATGATCACGATAAAAGTTTCAGCACTCTCAATCAAATGCTATATAATTTCATAAGGACTAAATGCTATAACTTCGTGAATAATACGTATTTTAATTTACCCTATTTCCAGTGTTCGCTCGATATATAATACTTTCAAAATACGTACAAAAAATCGACTTTTTGATAGATATGAAGATATTGCTCTCTTAACACATGTTTTTTTTTTTAATTTTTGCAGGATATTCCAAGAATCGTGTGCTGTCGGCATCCGGTATACAAGTTGTTTTGCGAAAAAATCGTATCGTCCGACAAGCTCGTAGAATTTTGGTCCGGCATAGACGAGCGTTTTGCAAAAGCTTCGAGAAGTATGGAATATCTTGGTTTGGAGTTGTTGAAGCACATATTGAACAATCTAAAGGATAAAACCGTAATACCCTCGCTGCTCTCGCCCAATTTTCTCCATCACATGATTCGGAGATTTACCGCTTGCAAGAAAAATCGACACGACGAGGTGGCCATAACGTTCAAGGCATTGCTGAGCCAATTGGTCTCCGTGATGAACGATAAGGACCTCAAAGCGAAGACGCACGTCGCTGTGTTCAAGAAGCTCATCCTTTATCCCGGTGATATGATGATCGAGAAAACAACGGGGACGAGGGTTTTGCAAATGTTGACTGCGAATATGAGCACCGAAGCTTTGAAAAAATTGTCCAAAGTTTATCAGGAGATTGCGAGTAATGCGAAACCGAAGGGGAGGAGGAGCGACGCGAGCGAACCTTGGACGAACACCGAGAGAATTTACGCGGTCCAGTTGTTGACGAGGTACGTGCTTCGTCGCTTTAGGGCCGGTACACACGTGCATTAAGCTCACGCAGTTTTTAAAAATGTTATTCGTCTGTGATTTGTCTTTACGATACACAACTTCATAATTGCGGTAACGTTGCGTTGATTTAACGAATCGTGTGTTCCGGCCTTTATCCATTCGTATCACCTATCATTTAATTTTGTATGCGGTTTCGTGCTTTGTTCCTCTCGCACTGGTCTACACCGTTCTATACCGTTCTGCTTTGCTTCCCCCACTTTCTTTTCGTATACTTCGTATACGAAAATTTCGTATACTTCTCTACTGTCTGCATGTGGCAATTGTTCGATTGAATATTCATGCCCCACACACGAAGCAAAATCACCTTATAATTTTGTAATTTTTTTTTCACAGAAGGTTCGATGATCTATATAAATTGTGTGTTTATTAGATGCTAATTTTCATTCCTATCGAACCATTATATTTTCAGGCAACTTTTCAGTCTTTGACATTCCTTTGCAACCTCCTTAACTTTAGCTCACTTTATTTTTGTTATAACCTATTCATGTATTTTGTATTTTTTAAAATCGTATTCTCAATTTATAATTCGTAATTTTAAGTTTTATATTTAAATTTTTATCTATTATTTGCTTGTCTTCGAGATAATCATGGCAAATAAATATACATCAATTAATCAATTATTTTCCTGATCGAACTTTCTTCCTTTCAGACTTCTCGGCCATTCTGCTGTCAACGGCGAACACAAGTGGAGATTGGATCAACTAAAATTCTTATTCAACCTCGGCCTATGTGAAAACGTCAGCGTAGAATTGGCTCGTAAGCAATTATTTTTTTAAATTTTTTTTTTCTTTTGAAATATGTAAGGTAAACGTTCCAATAGTTGGACAGCTAAGAGTTTTCCTACTTTATTTTTATTTAAAAAATATAACAACAAAAAAATCTGCTTCAAATTCATACTTAAACTATTGTCTGATATTTTAGCAATTCAAAACTCATTTTATGTGTTCATTTTAAATAATATTTCTAGTAAATAAATACCTGAACGTTTGAATATGTAGAATGTCCCAATAGTTGGACAGAAAATCGACCCTGTCTCTAGGGTTGAGCGAGTTTTTTTCAATAAATTAATGATATGAAAAATACACTTCTTCGTATAGGAAAAATAATTCATACGATTCTATTGATAAAAAAAAATTGAAATATTAAAAATAATATAGCGAAAATGAACCATCTATTGGGACGTTGACCTTATACTATACTGATTAAAAAAATAACCAATTTTTTTGCACGTGGACATACGTTTAATACATTCAAGGGATTAAAAAAAAGATTTAGAGAACATTTCTTGTGACTATAAAATACCATTGTTTGGGAGCAAGAAAAGAAACCTTACTTCGAAGCTTACTATAATGTACGTATTAGTATTTTTTTAACAAAATTTATTTGATTTAATTGTAGCTCAATTCAAGGAAAGCTTTTATCGAGCATTGGACCACAAGTTACCAAAGCTAAGTGAATTGCGAACGGTACTGGAGGAATTCGTCCGTTATCTGAACGAGCAATTGTTCGTCAACGAGAGTTTGAAGCTTCGTAACAGTCTGACGAATCCTGCGATCGAAGCGTGGAAAGCGATGTTCAAGTTCGTCACGGAAGTCGCAGAGAATCGGAAGAAAAATCGAGAAGCTCTTTTGATATTCACCACGATGGATTTGCAAATGGCGCTGCAATTGTTCGCCGATCCCGAGATGGCTATCTCGGCGATAAACGAGATTCACAGTTGTTACGACAGATTGAACACGAAGAAAAAGAAGAAGAGAGTTTCCGGTGGGATAGCGGGCAAGGATTCCGTCGACGACGAAGACGAGCCCGAATGGGTCGAAGTCATAGTCGACCTCTTGCTCTCACTTCTATCACGGAACAGCCACCTTCTTCGTTCCGTCGTACGATGCGTTTTTCCGCACATGTGTCCCTTTTTGAACGCCTCTTCTGTCCATCAGATTCTCGATGTCAGTATTTATTCATAAGGAGATCGTCCGAGGTGTGGCTCTGGGATTTCAATGAAATTTGGTATGGTGATTTAGTGAGAGTACTACAACCTGTAAATATTAGATGCTAACTCGTCCTTATTTTCGATAAATTAACAATCGAAAGTTAAGGAGGTCGTGCTGATATTCACTAGTCGATTGACCATCTTCAACGAAGTTTCTGATTATTGTTCACTCAAGGTACGAGTCGCGTGAAATCGTTTGGGATAGTATTTCTTAAAAATTTGCGCAGATCTTCTTTGAGGTCATGTCGAAATGTATGCTAAATTTTATGAAGCTTCACCATCTAGTAATCGTTACATTTTTTTATCTCTCATAAGAGCCCATGTTAAAAGTGGCAATTTTTAAAAATAAATTACTCATTCAAATGATCGATGAACTATACTATATTTTTTCTTTCTGTATATTTTAAAAATATTTTTGTCTAATAATACTCATATGAGCACGACCTCCTTAATTTGCGACTTACGTATATCATTTTCATTGCAATATGGAATTCGCACAGAAAAGCTAAATCAATCGATTTCGACATATTAAAAAGCAAAAAATGTTCAAAATGTACGCGAACGCATTTATGTTTCATAATGAAGTAATATTTTTGTTCAATTGCATTTCAAAATAGCTTAGAATAATACCGAATAATAATTTTTACACTTCAAGAGTAATAAAAAGAAACGCTTTTGCATAAGAATTCTAACGTACAACCAGGGATGGGCAGAATTCGATACTTTTCTGTGAAATGAAAATATTTCAATGCGTGATGTTCATTGCACCATTGATGAAATAAGCTGCACCCATTGAAAAATGTTTATCTCTCAGAAAAGTATCGAGCTCTACCCATCTCCGAGTACAACGAAAGTGATAAATATGTATGTTGGAAATTAAATTTCAATTATTAATTTATAGAATACGAGAGCAAGTTGGCACCCAATATTTACAGGTCGTGGTACACTCAGGTCACAAAATCATCATACCAAATTTTATTGAAATCCCAGATTTGCACGACCATCAGACGACTTCCTTTCAAAACATTTTCCCTTCTTGAAAAACTAACAATCAATGCTTTTTTTGCAGGTTTTGGATCCAAAGAATGACAAGAACCCTCTGGTCGCAAGCGACGAGACGTCGGAGTGTTCGAGTACCGACGAGGACGACGACGACGACGTCCAGGACGAGATCGATAAATCGAGCGAAGAAATCGCTACCGAGAAGGGAGCAAACGATGACGATGATTCTGATCGGGAGGTTATGGGAGACGAGGAGGAGGAAGAAGAGGACGAAGAACAGCAAGAGAAATTGTCGAGCGAGGATGAAGATTCGGAGGTGGACGAAGAGGACGAGGACATCGACGAGACGATGACGGATCGTCTGCGAATGGCCGTGCGCCAAGCTCTCGGGGAAGCTTCCATTCAAACCGACGACGAGGACGTCGACGTCGACGAGATCGACGAGGAGCAGGGAAAACGATTGGACGAGTCGTTGGCCGCTGCTTTTCGAATTCTTCGAGAAAATCGCCAGAGCCATACGAAGAAGCAGGAGAAATCCGCCCAGACGTTGACGCATTTTCGCGTCCGCGTGATCGACCTTCTCGAGAGTTACATCGAGTCGGGGCCATCGATGGCGCTGGCCATCGACATGCTCGTTCCTCTGTTCGCCCTCCTGGAGTACTGCATAAAGGACGTTCATCAGAAACCCTTGGAGAATCGGGTGAGAACGTGCTTGAAAAAATTGTCGGGAGTGAGAAAGTTCAGGGACACTGAGGGCGTCGATGCCGAATCGTTGACCGAAGTCATCAAGTTGTTGATGGAAAAGGGCGAGAGGTCGACCGCCGTATGTCAAGAGATGGGCGACAAGCTCGCCGAGTGCGCGACCTTTCTCGTCAGATGCGTACAAACCGCTGGTCTTCATAGCCAGAGCTTCGTCGAGATCTATCGCGACTACCTGACCGCCTTTTTCAAGAAACGAGACTGCGTTCTGCCCGGTACTCTCTTCAAGAGCATCCTTCAACTTGTCTGGCCCGGAAATTGGCAGCTGGCTCCGCTCCTGGTCAGTTATTCCCCTTATTATTTCTCAACGATCACTCGAATTTTCAGTATCTTCAAACAGTATACTAGTGTTAATTCGGATTCTGTGATTTCGACCCATAATTTGAGGATAGAAATAAGATGCAAATCACGATTAAGGTAGTACAACCGTAAGACGGTGTTGAGACAGATTTTCTTAAAAATTTGCACAGGTCTTCTTTAATGTCATATGAAAACATGTGTCAAATTTTATAAAGCTTAACCATCTAGAAATCTAGTTATTATAGATTGAAACTCGTTGCTTTTTCGAATCTACTATAAGAGTTTTGCACAACTTTTTAGAGATATTATTTAATATCGTGTAAAATTTTCAAAAATTCTCCATCATTCTCGATTTTGAACACAACATTTTTAAATCTTGAGTGATATAATATGTACAAATAAGAATTTAGAAAATATTGAACGATACTTTACAAGAGTAAAAGAATTATTCCGTTTCTTTTGTCACCATTTTGTCGCTCGACAATATGTATAAACAATAAAAAAAATAATCTCTTGATCAACAGGTTGATTACGCCTTCGACGATTCTATAAGATCGTTCCGACGAGGGCAGGCCTTGGAATTCTTGAGCATCTTCTACCGTAACAATAGACTGGTGAAGAGCGAGAGTCAAGTATCCGTCAGGAAGAAGATGGAGAGCAAGCTCTATGGAAACAGTGTTAAATTGTTGCGTGAATTGGCGTCACCGAAGCTCGAAGGCGGCGAGCAACCCGACCGAGAAGCCTCGATTTCCGGCAAAAAAGTTAGACAAAAATTTGTCTGCCTTTGCATGAATCTTCTCAGCGCGGTTTATCCGCAGCATCTGCCGGAGGCGTGGAATTGGAAGGCGATCGCGAGCGCAATCGCGGATTACAGGAGTTGTCATTCGTTGTCGAAGGACGCCAAGAGCGCTTACAACAAGCTCGCCTCCCAAATCGGTGCTCCCATTCACGTGTAAGTTCTCGATTCGATCGATTCTCTGCGCCTCGTCTCTTCGAGAAAACCCTTTTTCCGGGGTTTCTCATGATTTTATTTTATTTTTTAAATTTTTTTTAAATTTTATTAGCAGGTTATAGTGGCTTCGCGCCCTCCCAGTTATCGTCAAATTTATCGTCAATTAAAAATTGAACATTCATACTCAATTTTCCATATTTTTCATTACTAAATGAAGTTCGATAGTAAAAATCCTTTATTAAAAAATTCAAAGAACATTTTTACGAAAATAGAAAACTTTTGACCAAATTTCAAGTCAATCGAACGGTTAATTTTCGAATTTTGTAGACACAAACATACGGAAGCTAAGTTTTTAAATACAAGATTTATTTTATGTTATTTAATTTATTTTTGTTTTTCAGATCAATGACGAAAAAGGTCGAACGAGCGAGCAACGGTGTACAATCGAACAGTCAAAACGGCAGCTGTCTCCCGGAGAGCGACAGCGCCGATAGCGAGAGCGAGGAAGCTTCGACGACGGAGAAAAACTCGAAAAAGGAGTCGAAAAAGAGGCTCAAAGCACGGAGTAAACGAAAGGACAAGCAAAAGTTGAAGAAGGAAGCTCGCGAGCTACGGGCCAAGGCAATGGCCGAGGGCTTCGAAAGTTTCAACTTCAGTGCCGTTCAGTCTTTCGGTAACGACACCGCGATCGAGGACGTCGAGGACGATGAAATTCTTCCAAACGGCACGACGCCCGACCAATCGAAAACGAAGCAGAAGAGAGCCAATTCGGAAAGTGCATCGACTAGAACGAAAAAGAAAAGAAAAAACTCGTCGGAAGGTTAATTCTGTTAGTCTCGTAATCGTTACTTTTGAAAAGTTGATCAATAATATTTGAGATAAAAAAGAAAACGCTCGTGCCATTCTCACGCACCATCCAACAAATCCTTATTTTTCTAATAAATACTGGCTATATTTCTCTTTTTCTCTATCTCTCTCTTTCTCTTCGAAATATTGATTTTTACAGGATTACCGCACTTATCAACGAATGCGTGATTCGGTTCGTCGTCGAGTGGAGAATCTTGCTTTTTGTCGGAAATTCGCAGATCTTATTGACAATCATGAAATAAATAACTCGACAGCTTATAATTTTAATTCAAAAACCCATATATATTGTGACAATAACATTATCTTGTAAATAATTTTATCCTAAAAGCAAATTTGCATCAATTTTGTTACCGTTACGAAGAAAACATGAATTAATATTAGGAATATTTTCTTCGAGTCCAAAAGAAAGTATGAAATTAAGGATGTCTTCCAAGTCAAGTTGAATATTTTTGTACAATTTTTTTTTAATATGCTACTTACTGCAATTAGAGAATACTAAAAGCGTCGGATTTTAAAAAAATATTATATTTAGTAATATAAAACTTCAATAGAGTTGTTACTATGACTAAAGTTAGAAAATTATTATTATTATAGCTTTCAAAAAACTCTTTTCAAAAATATAAAAGTACGACAATTGCTGAAGGTTTATCGGTTTTTCCAAATCATTTTGTATAATATTCAAATAGTGATAAATTGCGTATTTAAAAAAAAGTTTTGAAATCTTAATTCGAGAAATTGTCAAGCGTATTTGTAATTATAAATTGAAATGAAATTATCGATGAATAATAGTGTGTGTACTATGCAAAATAGAGTATGATGTACGAGTATAACGAACAGAATATTTAAATCATACAAAGTGCTTAAAAATATCACGTAAAAAAAGACATGCAGATTATCATGGAGAGCACGGTGAGGACCGTATTTATATTGCTTCTACCGAATCACTTTAAGGTAGTACATCCACGAAACAATTTTTTTAGGAATTTGTTAAAATTTTGCATAAACTATCTTTGATGTCATGTGTATATGTGTATTAAATTGTAAGAAGTTTCTCTGCATATAATTCGAGATATTCATTTGATCGAAAATCACAATTTTTTCTGCTTTCCCATAAGAGCACGTGTTAAATATTGCGATCTTAAATTCTAAATATCTTAACTTCTAAGAAGTACAACTTCTTGAAATTTGATACAGCTTTTTATAGTATTTCAAAGAAGCTTTAATTAGTTTTAAAAAAATCCTAAAAAAATATTATTCCTTATTTTCATACATAAGCTAAAATAAAATTTTTTTATTTGATTGTCATGGATGATATACTATCTTAAATGTAACACGTGGTACATTTTTAGTGTGATTTTATAAATAACAGACAATTATATATTCTGGTTTTCCTTATATCCATTTTCCTCCTTGTTTAATGGAATTCTAAATGGATTTTTAATTGTTGTGATTTTTCCTGGTTACACGTTGAACTACATTGGAATTCAGATAGCGTCATTGGTTTATTTTGGAAATAAGGAAAATATGCCTAAATGTGTAAATTACCTTTTCAGCACTATATAAAGCAAAAGGATCATTCAAACGATCCAGACCAATAGTCACTGTTCAGAAGACAATTCTCTTCGAGCCAGTCGTTCTAAAAGAAATTATCGTAAAAAATCATGAAGTTGGCACTCTTTGCGTGTATGCTCGTCGTGATTTTCACCTGTCACGAAGTTCTCGGCAAGATCAAGTTTGATCTAAGTACGTATAGCATTCAAAACATATCTTAATAATTTCTAATCTTTTTCATCATGCTCCGATACAACAAACATAAAATATGTGTCGTACAAAAAATTTCAAGATAATTTGAGTTCGTGTAGCAACATATCAAAAGTTTTACAACGTTTTTATTCCATGCAAAGTCATTTAAGGCTTTAAATTAATTATTAAGAAAAGTTGCTGAAAAATCATTTTTTAAATGTACTTTAAATTCAAGCTCATTCAATGTCACGTTTACTCTCCGCATGATTATCTATCAGTACGTACTGTATTATAATTCCTGTCTTTAACTTGAAAATTTTAAAATAACATATTATTCTCAATATTGTTTGATACTTATTTTAAAAAGTATCGAAAATTTTTTTTACAAATATAAGTATTAAAAATTATTTTTTTACAGAACTACCTTAACTATAGTATAGCATAAAAAATATTTAAAAAATTAACATTAAAAAATAAACGTTGAAAAAGTATCAAGGATGAAAAAGTCCAATTGTTAATTTGACGTCGAATGACACAAACCCAAAATATATGTGACGTTTAAAACGTTATTTTTTCTTATTTGTTAATAGTACTTTTCTTTTGTTTTTAAGGACATTGCAAGGCCCCATTTGCGCTAGAACTGAGAAATCGTTACAGACACAATGAACAGAAAGAGTGTTTTAAAATTAGCTGCGACAGATATAATCAAAAGAATAAATCAATCCGCACTACGTAAGTTCAAATAATAAATTAAAAATGAATTAATGGGTGAATTAATTGATTAATTAATTTTTCAAAAATTCTCATATTTTTTACAATTGTATGTTCAATAATATGAGAAGATGATACATTTTTGGTATTTTATTCGTTTTACTGAATAGTGTAAAAGAGTTATCAAATTTCAAAGTTGCTGAAATTTAACATTACTTCTTATGAAGAATTCACAAATTTTCACTGAATACAAATTTAAAAATATGAGATTCTTGTCAATTTCTTAAATATATTCGTAGTAAAGTTTAATTTGGGTAAATAGTAATTTTTAAACGTTTTTTTCTAAAATATTTATTATTTAATTGTTTAAATAATAATAATAATAATAAAATTATTAAATTATTGTCTAAATATATAATAGCCTCCATGTTGAACCGGTTCATAGCCGAAAAAAAGAAGTAAACTTCCCAATAGTTGGACAGATAAAGGTTTTCACATTTTATCTTTGTTTAAAAAATATTAAAACAAAAAAATCTGCTTGAAATTCACATCTAAACTATTGTCTGATATTTTAGTAATCCAAAATTCATTTTACGTGTTAATTTTAGATAATTAAATAAATACTTGAACGTTTGAATATGTAGAATGTCCCAATAGTTGAACAGAAAATCAACCCTGTCTCTAATGTTGAACGAGTTTGTTCCAATAAATTAACGTTACGAAAAATAAGCTTCCTTATATATGAAAAATAATCCATATGATTTTATTGAGAAAAAAAATAATTCAAATATTAAAAATAACATAGCAAAAATTGTTCAACTATTGGGACATGTCCATCTATTGGGACGTTTACCTTCAATTGATAATGTTTTTTTTTTAAATTTCAGATGCAAGTCCTTATGTGCGTGTCATCTTCTAATTCCAACTCAGAATAGACAAAACCTTCCTTACCCTAAGTGCTGTCCTAAATGCAAATGCTCTTTTGGACAGTAAATATTCTCCTGGCTCGAATTTACCTAAAGACGAGTTTTGTACATCATCGATCTTCATTTCCTTTGTTTCAGCTACACAAATATTTTTGAAATTCATATGGCATATGGTGAAAATATACATAATATGTAGTCTAAAAATGTAAAGCAATATATGGAAAAAATGTATGTACTCGTTTCTAGAAAAGCACAAAAAATATATGTGTTTTATATATATTATTCAAATTTTTTAAAATCTAAATTCGAATTTCTGTACTAATATATGTATATACTGTAACGTTTATGCATTTACTATATATATATACATTTAAACTTATTTATCCAGAGAAAAAAATATTTAAGATTTTTAAAAAAGTGAAATTTTTCGTAAATTTTTTTTAGACGCACATTTTTCTGATTTCTTTTTTACTGTTCTACAATAATTAAAAATGCAATTATTTTTTATATTAATCAATTAATTAATGTGTGTTGAGAAATCTGCTGTATATCAGCGAATTCAGAAGATTCGTTGTGTATATAGCTAGCTCGTATCAACAAATTTAGACAAGACTCAAAAAGCATTATTCTCTCTAACGCGTTTCTTCTCTCTTGATCTTATTGCAGTAAACAGGAAAAAAAACACATTAGACCGATCCAAAAAAAATTCCTCAATTTTATTTCACATTAAATTCTAGCCCGTAAAAAAAAGTCTCATGAATTCGTTATCACCGAACAAACGGAACATTTATTACGTAACTGCGAAACGTTTCAATCTCCCGCCATTTTTAAATTTAGGTTAAAAACGTTGGTAAAACTGGTTAAAAGTTTTCTCGCAGGAAATCAGACACAACTTTGCAATATTGGCCAATATTCGTAAATGTGCACGAGCTAAATCTATTTTTGTGAATCAATTGTTGATAGAATTGGAAAAAAAAAGTGGAAACGAAGCGTCGCACGCGTTCGGAAAGTTTCCAACGTCTGCGCAGTCGCGTTTAACGGCGACTTCCGTGAGGAGGGGTTTACGCGAGTGTCGGAAAGGACTCTGAGAGTGACGCATCGCTCGAAGGACCAATAAGGAAGCCGTGCCGGGAGCGAGAGAGACGGGGCGACGTCGTAATCGATCGGTACTCGGTAGAGAGCAAAGACTCGGCTTCATTCAGCTCTCGTGCGGAGATCGCTGCGCCGAAACGCTCGGTATCGCGAATTCTCGATTAATTCATTCTATTGCGAAAGCGCAGATCGCGATTTGCTCGTTAAAACTACGCTCAAGTTCACTCGCTCCCTTTCCTCCGGCTATTTTATTTCAAGCGTGGACTCGAGAGCCCACGCAGTCCATCGAAGATGGTCAAAATGGAGCATGAGGTATGTAATTGGAGCTATTTTGAAACTCCTTCGTTTCACACTCGAACAATATTCGATGTTACCTTTCGTACGTTTTTGCAATTTTTTCATCAAATTCATTCCGAGAACGCTCAATTTGACTCTCAATTTATCGCGTCTGTGACGAAAATTCTCGTAAAAAATGCGAGCTCCGGTCGCGGGAGCGTTTTATGCGCGTCAACGCGATTCTGTAATTGGGTTTGGGCGAAAACTAATCAAAAATTCAGTTTACGCGATCGAGAGTAATCGCTGATTCTTTTTTCCTCCCAATCTTTCGCTTGGGTTTTTCGTCGTTTGTCAAAGATTCGCGAAGGACCTGTAAACGATGGGTAGAAAAAAAGAAAGCGGCGCTACGCCGCAAAAAACATGGCGTCCGCCGAGCGGTTCGTACGCGTTGATATGCCGCGAGGCCGAAGCGTCACCCAACGCTCGAGCATTAAAATTTACAGATTTGCAAATATCGTTATCAATTCACGAGCAAACTCGCTCCGATGATACTCGCTTTTTTTTTTACCCTCGAATCTTACCCGAAATCCTCTTGGCTCGGGACCAGCGATTTTGCCGCTCGGAATTTATTTTTGATTATAAGTGTTCATTTATAGATCACCCTTGCAATTTATTTACGCTTTATTATTATTATTATTATTATTATTATTAAATACATGCCATTATTCCTTCAATGGAGGATTCGATATATTTTTTTTAATTTTGAAAAATTTCTTATGGCAATTTTGATTATTGTTATTATGTTATCGGTATAAAAAATTGATGATTTTTTAGGAAAATAAGTAATGAAATACCATTTTTTATTTTCGTAATTAATGTTGTGTAAAATAAGACAACAATTTAGATATTTTTGAGGAGAGCTGAAGTAAATAAAAAATTTATAACTTTTAGTTATTATAATTGTTATTGCTATCATATACGTGCCATTATTCCTTCAATTAGATGTTTTTTCTAATTTTTATTATTTTTTATGGCAGCGGAATTAAAAATGATTGCTTTTTTAGGAAAATCAAAAATAAATACCATTTTTTAATTTCATGATGAATATTATATAAAATAAAATAAAAATTTAGATTTTTTTTTGAGGAGAACGAAAATAAATAAAAAATTTATAAAGCAAATATAAAATTGAGACGTCATGATCGCTTTTCGTTATTGTAGCTGTTATTATTATAATTATCTACTTATTGAAAATATTAATTTAAAAAATTTATTCTGTTTGACAGGACAACAAAAATGAACCTGAGCATGTGCGCAAGCTGTTCATCGGTGGTTTGGATTACCGAACTACGGATGACTCGCTGAAGAAACATTTCGAGCAGTGGGGAGAAATTGTAGATGTT
Organism: Cremastinae sp. A BG-2022a; assembly: GCA_030522545.1. Lineage (NCBI taxonomy): Eukaryota > Metazoa > Arthropoda > Insecta > Hymenoptera > Ichneumonidae > Cremastinae sp. A BG-2022a. The sequence goes on from JAPYYW010000736.1 coordinate 27,344, forward strand.
GTCGTGATGAAGGATCCAAAAACCAAGAGATCTCGAGGTTTCGGTTTCATCACTTACTCCCGTGCTCATATGGTCGACGATGCACAAAATGCAAGGTAAATTTTTGTCAAAATCTTGTATTTAATACCTTTTAGGTCAAGCAAATTTGAAACGAATTTTAAGATAATTTTATGAAAATTTATATAAATGTTCCTCAGCATTGTATAGAAGGATGGGTATTAATTATAAACAAGCTTCACTCCTAAAGAGCCTGTATTGAAGTTACAATTTTTAACTTTGAATATCTCGATTATCAGATGATAAGACCTTTTCAAAATTTTCTAGTTTTTTAATACAATGTTGAAAAACGTTTACATGGTTTCGAAGGAACCATATCTTTAAAAAATTAGAATATTGAAGTTAATTTTGAAGTTCTCTTTAAAAAATTTAATCTCATGATTTTGCTTTTATTTAATATGGGAAAAAAATTTTGAAACTGCCTATAGCACAAAAACATCCAATAATAAAAAATTGAATGAGGAAGTACAGGAAATACATATATAAAAATCAATTGAAAAGATGAAAAATTGAAAATAAAAATGCAGAATTAAATTTAAATGAAGTAAAAATGAAAAAAGAAATCAATAAAAAGAATCGAAATGATAGAGTTTGAGAAATGTGAAGAAGAATCACAAAAGATGTTGGGTAGATTACGAAATTGATGAATTTTAAAAAATAATAACGATGAATGTAATTGCAGGCCCCACCGTGTGGATGGTCGCATAGTCGAGCCGAAACGAGCGGTGCCGAGGCAAGAGATCGGCCGACCGGAAGCTGGAGCGACGGTGAAGAAGCTGTTCGTCGGTGGTCTGAAGGACGATCACGAGGACGACGACCTGAGGCAATATTTCCAAGGTTACGGGAACATAACCTCGATAAGCATAGTGACGGACAAAGACACGGGGAAGAAGCGAGGTTTTGGTTTCGTCGAGTTCGACGACTATGATCCCGTCGACAAGATTTGCCTCCAGCGGAATCACCAGATCCGCGGAAAGCACGTCGACGTGAAGAAGGCTCTGAGCCGAGCGGAAATGGCCTCGGCGAGCGGTGGCGGCGGCGGTGGCGGAGGCGGCGGCGGCGGAAACAACGCCGGAGGCGTTGGCGGACGCGGAGGACAGGGAATCGGCGGACGCGGGCCTCGCGGAGGAAACCAGGGTGGCGGTAGCGGCGGCGGAAATTGGGGCGGAAGGAACGTCGGCGGTGGCGGTGGCGGCGGCGGCGGCGACTGGAATAACGGCGGAGGCGGTGGTGGCATCGGTGGTGGTGGCGGTGGCGGTAATCAGGGCGGATACGGCGGAGGAAACCAGGGCGGCGGATGGGGAGGAAATGGCCCTTGGGAAAATCAAAACCAAGGTATATTATGCTTATTTAAACTTAAGGTAGTTCTATAATTTTATCGATTATTTAGGAATTTGTTGAAAATTGGTACAGCCATTCTTTGATACGTTACGCATATGCGTGCCAAATTTTAAGAGATTTCACCACGTAGAAATTGAGATATTTATTGTTAAAAATTCCTATTTTTAGTGCTCTCCCATAAGAGTCTGTGTTAAATATTACCATTTTCAATCCTAAATATTTTGAAATCTAGATGGTGAACTTTCTTAAAATTTTGCACATCTCTTTATTGTACTTGAAAGAAGCTTCCTCAAGTTTTTTAAAAAAATCCTAAGATTATGAATTTTTCAATTTTCATACGTACGTAGCAAGTCAGTACAAGTCACTTTGGATGACCTTAAATTTTGAGTGTGTTATTCATGAAACAATTTCCAACAAATTTTCTTAATAAACTTAAACTCTAAAACCACATGGTAAGAGATAAATTGAAATAAAAACGTTTGATTTGACTGTACTTATAGAACTTAAGGAACGGAAAAACCGTTACCGCGTGATCGAGCTCAAATACTTTCGATTTGTATGTTTATACATCTCTCTACCAAATTTCAAACCGATTCACTCGTACGTTTACGAGATATTTATTGGCAGAATTCACTATTTTCTGTACCGTGTCATAAGAGCGCGTGTTTGATATTCCGATCTTTAACTCTTGATATCTTGACTTTCTATAAGTGAAACTTCTTGAAATTTTGCATAGCTCTTTATTGCACTTCAAAGATGCTTCCTTTAGTTTTTTAAAATATCCTAAGATTATATGATTTATTATCTTCATACATACGTAACAAGTACAGGTCACCTTGGATGACCTTGAATTTTGAATATGTTGTTCTTGAAACAATTTGAAACAACTTTTCTCAATAAACTTCAGCTCTAAAATCACATGGTACGGAGAATAAACAAACCAAAGTTATATTAGGCTCAAATACTCGGTATCGATTCTACGTGGTTGGTCTGTAGAATAAGCGTCGATAGATTTCGTTAAAATTTTTTCTTTAACGTCATATGCATATGTGTACCTAATTTTAGAAGGTTTCACCATAAGGAAATTGAGATATTTAATGACAAATATCACATTTTTTTGTAGACTCTCCATAAGAGCGCGTGTTTAAACTACAATTTTTGTCAATAAATATCTCAAATTCCAGACGGTGAAACCACCTAAAATTTTACAGAGTTTTATATAACACAGAAGAAATTTTGTTCAATTAAAAAAAAATCTATCGTAAAAAATTTGTTAATTATACACCAAGTATATCTAGTATTTCTGACCTTGAATAACCCTGAATTCAAAGTATGTTCTTCTTTAATTAATTTCCAACAACTTTTATTAATAATCTTAATCTCGCAAATCACTGTGAACGTCAGAAAAACATCATCGAAACAGAAGAAACTTTTGAATTTGACTGCCACAGACGAACCACCTTAAGGGTGTTCAATCCGAGAGCATCAAATCAAAATTCTTACGTTTTTCCCCTGTAAGAAGTTGTTTGAGAGTACAAATTTATTGAATTGCTAGAAATCAACTAAAGAAAAACATATTTGAAACTTAAGATTATCCAATGACAGGTCAATTCTCTATGTGATTGTACAAAAAAATGATGAAATTTTTTTGGAAAATTAAATGAAGCTTCTTTAACGACATACACAGATCAGTGCAAAATTTCACTAAATTAGAAAGCTCATTATTGAGATGTTTATTAACGTAGATGTTAAACTACGCCCAAAAACATTTTTCGAGCAACCATGAAAAAAAAGAATATCTTACTTTTCTATTTTATCTAATCTAATCAAAGAAAAATATTCTTATCAATTTAAAACAGTAGCTTATCCAATTTTGATCCATTTTGACGAAAAGTGGAGTTACCGACCTATTTTTTAAGAAAATCGTTGTTAAACATGAGCATTTACTCGAATATTTAACGGATATCTTGGTTTTTCACCATATATTGAAACTGTCGCGTACAACCGCCGAATTCAAACGTGCTCACAATTTACACTCATATTTTCTGCACATCTTCAAGTTTTCTTTATCTATTTTGTTCGATGAGTGTGCACATCTTCCTATCTTGGTTTTCTCAAAAAATTTTTGCAAATTATTTTTATTTGTACTTGGAAAGCAACGTATACTTTTCCGATTACATGACGTTTTGAAGTTAGTAGCATCGAGTACTACTCAAACCGTTGATAAATAGTTTTTGATATTGCAATTACTGGTAAATAAAAATTCCAATATTGTTGACAATACATAAATTTTCTTATTCCTTCCTACTTTTTATAATGATCTCTACTTTTTCGTAAATTACGTTAATTAGTTGCAAATGACTTTTGACTAGTCTGCAGCGATACGACTACATTGAATGAACCGTTATCAAAAACTTTTCGTTGAAGATGGTCAATTGACTAATTATTTAATATCAGCACGATCCCCTTAATATTGTTACCCAAAATAATATTTTGTAACTAAATTGAAAATAATTTCGTTGCAGGAGGCGGTTGGGGCGGCCAAGGACAGGGACAGGGTCAGGGTGGTTACAACAGCGGTGGCAACTGGAGCAACGACAACTTCGGAGGTGGTTATCAGCAGGGTTACGGTGGCGGTCCAGTACGGAACAACTTCAATTCCGGAGGCAGACCAGCGCCGTACGGTAGCAACATGGGACCCAGTGGACGTCAGTCAGGTGACTCGAGATGGCTTCCGCCCTTCGGTGGACAAGGTTCTTATTTCGAAAATATTCGGAATTAAATCTTAAAACGGATTTTAATTCAATTTTCATGTCAAACAAGTACTTCCAACTAATTTCCGTTTCATCGAGCTATAGAATTCTTATTCTAACCATCTCGAAGATGAAAAAAATTCTTCAACGAATATTTTTAATCTCCAAGAAACAAGTTTTTCCTCGATTTAATAAAACTATTAAATAACGAGGATTTACTTAAACGAAATCACAAATTGAAAATTATAAAATATTTTCAAATAACATGTTTAAGAGGAAATACCGAAGACCGTAATGAAGAGATTATTAATTAATAGGAACCTTTTTTATTGATTTTACGAGAACCGTTAACAAATAGACGTTCAATAAATTGGAAAAAATATTGAATCAACAGGCCCGATGGGTGGCGGCAATTCCGGTGGCGGTGGAGGCGGAGGCGGTGGCGGTTACGGAGGTGGAAACCAGGGCGGTTATGGCGGCAACAACATGGGAGGAGGCAACATGGGTGGCGGCGGCGGAGTTGGCAGGCGATATTAGACCCTTGTCCGATCCAACCGAGCGGCCGTCGGCGAACTCTCTTTCTTTCGTACGCGGTGAGTATCGCGCCTGAATTACCATTATTATCACATAAACGACAACACTTTCATTGAGAGCAACCTCACCCATCTCTCGCTCAATTCGTACGTCAGCCGAGCTAGCTCAAGCCCGGAAATATTTACATTTTCTCATTTCTCTGAAATTTACATTGTTGAGATTTATCGAAAAACCATTTCGATTATATTCTCGAAAACAAGACTATAGTTTTAAGGATGTATGGGACAGGCAATCTGAGAAAAATGTAAATTGACGTTAAAATTTTAATATTCAGACTCTTTTGATAAAAAGTTACCAATTTTTGGAGTCTTGTAGTTTGACTATCAATTGTCAACTTGAGCATATTTTAACAATAATTTAATCTTATTTTATTCTTTAAACAGTTGAATAAAAAAATTACTATATGTACAAAACTGCTACGAATACATATGTAAAATTCACAAGAATCTCATTGCAAACTTACGAATTCTCCATAACTTTGGAGTTTGATAACTCTTAAACCACACAGTAGAACGATTTCAAATTTGACACGAGATTTTTTTTCAAAAGCTTAAGAACAATATATAAAAAATTCATCAAATTCTCATATTTATAAAAATATCCCTCATACATCTTTAAGACGAAAAATTGCTCAAAAACACGAATAACGATGACTCGATTAATAGTAAACTAAAAAAAAAAATTCTTTCGGATAAGATTGTTTTGACGAAAAGAGAATTTCATTGCGCTTCGACAATGCGAATTTCATTGGGACTAAATTTGTTCACTGAATGCTTGAAAAACCAAGTTCCAGGCTCGTTCACATTTTTTCGAAAATAAAAGAAAGAAGTTGACACTTAGGAAAGTTTCATTCGCTTAAAAGTCTGGATAGCGTGAGAGTAAATCGCGATTCGCGAACAAAAGTAAATTTAAACTCGATTAAAAAAAAAAAGAAAAGATTCTTCCATCTCTGGTTTACAATCGAAACGATTTTTCAGTCTTTTTTCACGAGCCAAAGTGAGCTCGATCGAGATCAGAGACTTGATGAAAGACTTGAAAGAGAGCAATTAAGATGAAACGTAGAGAAAAAAAAATGGTAAAGCATCTTGACTCGTGTGTCCGTTTAATTAATGAAAAATCTAACGGATTTGTAAATTTTAAATCTCAGGTGAATCCCCCCTACCACTTGTCTTCTAGTCGTCGGTACAATGTTGTACCGTTTAGTTGTGGAGCAGGCAGGGCTAAAAGGCTAGAGAGGCAGGACAAGGCAGGACAATCGTACAGGAGATACAGGAGAAAGAACAGAGAGAAGCGCTTCAGACCCCTCTCTCGTGTTAGCTCGCAGTAAGGGAGGCTTGAGTGTCTGTAATTACCTTTGACGTCGTTCAACCACTATGCCGCATCCGTACAACATGCTTCTACGCCCATCGAGAAACAGAAAAAGAGAGAGAGAGAGAGAAAGAGAGAGAGAGAGAGAGAGAAACCAGACATAAAGAAAATAAGAGAGTGTGCATGTGAGAAAGAAGTTACGAAGAGAGAGACAATCTTCTTGTATGTCATACTATCGACACAGGCATAAAATGTTAAAGTTAAATGTATATACACACACTTAATCAGACGAGGAAGATTTTAGGCCTCGTTCGTGTTCCATGATACACGCAAATGTTTCTCAATATAGCTCATACATTCATCAATTTTCGTCCATCGTTGTACGTAAAGAGAGTAGGTGTTCGCGGCCGACTAAAAGCTCACACACACACACACAGACACATAAGACACATACGTACATTCATAAACACAACAAATCAATAATTCACTTCCACTAGGAGGAACGACGTTTTTTTCTTTTTAATGTTATATATCTTTCTTTTGATAAATACGACCAAAAATATTTCGAGAGTTACGGCCGTTAAACAGTTGAGGTTAACACAGGGTGGCAGAGGGGGCGTACACCTTACACAATAATCTGAAAAAAAAATTAATTTTACATAAGAGGAAAAAATGATGAAACTCTTGAACGAGAGTGACACACACACAGTTGAACAAAAGAAAACCTTGACAGCAGCATTTCCTAGGTAACATAGGTTAACCAAAATTAATTTATAAGCTGTAATGTTTTAAGATGTTAGATATAATAAAAAAAATGACCAGAAGAACCTTTTCCACGTCACTTTTTCATCATTAATATTATCGAGAAGTAAGAGTGAGAGCGAGAGCGAACGAGAGAAAGAGAGAGAGAGAGAGAAAGAAGAGTAAGAGCATAGGATAAGCCCGGATTAAATATCCTCGTTAAGATTTGTGTATACACAGGCTGTCCCAGATATGTCTATCGTAACGAAATAGATGCTAAAACATCAGTGTCGAAGAGTATTTAGGCTTTTCTCGATCCGAGCGAATCCTGGGGAGTTATCGACGTATGAAGTTCGACCAATTGACGAGCGCCACGTGGCGATGTAGTCGCATGGTTCGCTTTCGATTCGTTAAGGATGGTTTGTTCATAATCGAAAATGATGGAAAATTTTTGGAAATTTTACACAATATTAATTAACGATTCTAAATTTCGAGTACAAATTTTACGATTAAGAAGCTCCTCATTAAGATATTGATTGTTAAAAATGGCCACTTTCTGTATCTAAGAGCACGTGTTTTGAGTTACCATTTTGTACAATAAATATCTAAGTAACGAGCTTTTAAACTACGTGAAATTTTGCACTGATCTTGATATGGCAATAAAGAAGTATCTTGGGCAAATTAATTAACTAACATAAAATTACAAAAATTTAAATAAATGTTGAAACCTTTTAAAAAATAGCTCAGTTCAATTTTTGTAACCTTTGGTTGACAGTGTTATAGATAATGCTGCATTATTTAGATGTGAGATACTGAACTGCAGCTGTTTTGAAATCGTCGGAACATGTACAAATTGAATTAATGATAAAAATTTAGTATTCCAAATGAGTGATTGTATATTTATAACGAAGATTTTACGAGTATAATGCATCTATTATTTTCGAAAAAAGGAAATAATAAAGTAGAAAAGGAAACAAAATAAATAAAAAGAACAAGAGAAATCAAGGACGTATATTGAAGCTAGAGATACGGTTTTACCAATTTATATACTACGTACTCACATAAAATTCTTTAACTTATTATGTACCAAGGTATTTCCTTAATGAAGCTTCATCTAATTTTTCAAAATTTTCATCATTTTATGTGCAATCACATAGAGAGTAGACCTGTCATTAGATGACCTTCAATTTCAAATGTTTCTCGTCAGTTAATTTACTGCAACTTCTCTTAATAAATGTTTACTGTTGAACGACTTTGTATGGGAGAAAAATTTCAAATTTTTGATTTTTTGCTGTACGGACTCAACACCCTTAATATGTAAACGTTCGATAACTCGTCACTGGTACGTCGTATCGAAGAATGCCCTGAAAATTTTCGCCTCGAAATTTTGTCGGAAATACAAACTGTTACTTTTTTTAGTTTTGAAATCGAATTCTCGGAATTTTTCCAATTAATTTACAAAATGCCGCATGGTTAACGCTGAGTACGAGTACGATTCTTTTTGTTATTTTGTAGGTACAGTAGTGAGCGAAACAATGTACGAATTACGAGAAAAAAAACTTCATGTCACAAAGAAAGAGCCTGATTTTTTTTCCATACGTATATTAATGCAGTATCAAAAACTTATTTGTATATAAACCAGTGTATCTTAAAATTAGTCATTTATTCGTAGTTACTCGAAAATGACACGAGATTTACCGAGACTTTGTGTGGAAATGAAGAGGGTAAATAGAAAATTACAGTTGAAATTTTATTATTTTCATTTTAAAAAAGTCCACGTACAGGCCGAGTATGTAGGATTTTATAAATTAGTTCTTCTAGTAATTAAGTTTTATTTATTAAGCTTTCGAAGTGGTAGGTGACGTTTGAGAGCGGTAGCGCTGAAGTTTCAGGTACAGTGCACTTATTTTCATTTCTAATTATTGGTGAAAAGGGAGGAAACTGGGGAGGTAAGAATAATTATTTGTCGAGATGAAAAAAATATCGAGCAGAAAGAAAAAAAATCTTCGAATTTATCTTTTTCGATCACAAAATTTTATCAATTTACTCCAAAAAGGTAGTAATCATTTTTAGCTATGTCATTGATTAAGTTTATCGAGCAATATCAGAAGTAGTAGCAAAATAATATCGAGTGAATGTAGACACTAGAAATAAATAAATCAATATACATGACTTATGATTAATTAGGTAGTAGTCCAAACTTTTAAACATGAGTATCATTTTAATTTTCAAAATATGAATTTTTGTAATTGGTTTGACGATTCTAGAAATGCAGCCGAATTAAAGAGTTAAATGACAATTTTCATTATTATTTTGATTAAAAAATTATTATTGTCTTATTCATTTTATGCATTTTTCTTTGTTATAACTTCTTTATCCTTTTCGAACCTTCCGGACTTTTTTAGGATAGCTAAACAAAGTGAACACGCTTTTTGTGAAGCGGAAATAGTGAATAGTCGGCGCATATCAGCCCAGTCATTATTCTGAAGGAAATAACTTTTTTTTACCGATTTCAACCACCCTGAGATTTTTTTTTTCATTTTTGAAATTGGCCAAAAATCAAAGCATTTCACTTCAATTGCCACGTATTGAATATGTTTGAAATTCAATAATGGATATTGTTTTCTTTTAAAAATTATGTAAAACATTCAAATTTTTTCTGCAGTTAAGTAATTTTTAAAAAGTGTAAATTATAATTATATTGAAAAAAATATAAGATTCTTTACGTTTTGATAAGGGAAATGCATGCAGAGTAATCGAATACCATCGTCTCCAATTTAGAATTATTTAATTTCTTTAAGGATGTATGGGACAGACAATCCCAGCAAAAAGTAAATTCTAAAAAAAGTAAATTCTTGACGTTAAATTCGTAAAATACAGACTCTGTTTTTTGCTAAAAAATTGGCAATTTGTGAATCTTAGTTTCACCATCAATTAGCAACTTGAGCATATTTCAATAATAATTTTAACATTCTTTATTGTTTAAACAATTAAATGAAACAAAAAATTTTGTAAAACGTTTTGAAATTAAAATGAACAAATTGAATACACATATAAAAAAAAATTCACAAGAACGTCATATTTAAGGTAGTTTTATCGGTAGTCAAATCAAAAGTTTTAATCTCCATACCACATGGTTTTTGAGCTTAAATTTATTAAGAAAAGTTTTTGCAAATTGTTTCAAGAACAACATAATTAAAATTCAAGGTCATCCAAGGTGACCTGTACTTGTTACGTAGGTATAAAAATAAAAAAAATCATATAATCTTAGGATTTTTTAAAAAACTAAAGGAAGCATTTTTGAAGTGCAATAAAGAGCTGTGTAAAATTTCAACAAGTTCTACTACTCAGAAGTCAAGATATCAAGAGTTGAAGATCACAATATTTAACACGTGCTCTTATGGGAGAGTGCAGAAAATAGTGATTTTTGACAATAAATATCTCGAATTTTACGTAGTGATACCTCTTAAAATTTAATACACAATTACACAACGTATCAAAGACGGTTTTTGCAAATTTTTAACAAAATCCTAAGAAAACGATTATTTGATAGAACAACCTTAAAAATTTGTATTCAGTGCAAATTTACGAATTCTCCATAAGAAGCAATGATAAATCTTAGCAACTTTGGATTATCATAACTCTTAAACCATTCAGTAAAACAATTTCAAATTTGGCACAATATTTTTTTCATATACTGAAGAACAAAATATAAAAAAATAAATCAAATTATCATCTTTTTAAAAATATCGCCCATACACCCTTAAACCATTCAGTAAAACGATTTCAAATTTGGCAAAATATTTTTTCGTATGCTCAAGAATAAAATATTGTAAATAAATAAAATTCTTATATTTTAAAAGATATCGCTCATACATCCTTAAAATATTATTTTATGCAATTATTGACGAAAGTTTAACCTGTAGAGCCATTTCAACCAGTACATGTAACAAGGATTTTACTATTACGAGAAAAATGAAATGGAAAATTTTCTACGATTGTCACAAACATAGGCGTCACTTTCCCAGTTCTTCCCATATTAAAAAGTGATAAATGTCGTTGGTACACGTGTGTGAGCGTATCTGACGGGAATTCTCTGTAAATATCGACCGATGTGAGAGGCGTCATCTCTGAAGCTCTGCCAGGAAGTCGGGCTTGCAGGCAGGGTAGCGAAGAGAGTCTAGAGACAGAAAGAGAATGAGACACACATCATCATAGACTTCGCATGAAGCCCCGTTAGAGACGAACAAAGAAAAGAAAAGAGCAGAATAAGGTAGGCACGCTGATTTTCCAAGTGGAGGCCAAGTCGCGAGTTCGGGATCGAGCTCGCGCTTTTTATCGCGCCCTTAAAAAAAGAAAAGAAAAAAAAAAGTAACGAGCACAGGATTCACAAGTTCGTGTCTCGAAACCTAACGTTATCGCAATCCTCTACGAATCCTTATTTCGTAAATAAAAATTTCATCGACCTTACGAAAAACTTTGCTCAATCCTATCATAAGTCCGATTAACGAAAAATCTTTTATTTGTTTATTTTGTACCTGTATTAATAGATGTTTTTCGTTTTCATTAATTTCTGGTTTACCGTTTCTCTGGCCCGGTACGACGAGAAATGTAATACCGAGAGACACGATGAGTCGCGCAGTCGGCAACTCCGCTTCCTATCAGAAAGAGACAGTCTTTCCCGAGGTAAGTTCGAGTTTATTGACGCACACTTTCAGTTCGAAAATACGTCCAAACGTTAAGATTTTTCGAGACAATAATGAAAAAAAAAGTATAAATAGTTTCACTCACTTTTTACGATAACGCAAAATACCATTTTTTTGTTGTTAATGACACAAAGTGGTGAAAAACGTATCTTATCTCAAAATAGCTCAAAAAACTTTTAATTTCTAAGTCATTTTAATGATGAAAGAAACTCCAATGTAACTTTTATCGAGCTTGTATTTTAAGGTTTTAAGGTGGTTCGAGAAGAAAAACCGGAAGTCACAATCATGACATGTCTTAAACATTTTTTTACTGCTTCAAAAAGTATAGGATACATAGTGCCAAAAAAATTATGTTTTTAAAAGATTGTAACAAACGCTCATTTATTATTTTTATAAGACTTATTGTATCCAACATTTTTATATCGAGCTCTTACTTGACCATAATTATTATTACATAAAGTTGAAATTTTTAGCAGAAATGAACGATCAACCTTCTCACTTGTCAGAGTTTCATGTTTGTCAACGAAAAGATTATCGTAAAAAAATGGTAACGTTACATGTTGATAGTTTACATGTTTGCAGAATATTTCGTTCTGATAAAAATAAATAAACGTGTAGTAACATTTTTAAGTAAAAGTGATGAGGTGCAAAAAGCTCGCAAAATGAAGCAAGTAAAAAATTTTGACAGATAAGATCTCTCACAGCTGACAGTCACAGGTGACGTTATGATTGCTATGTGAAAAGAGATAGATGCCAAAAAGCAAAATTTAATTCGTTTTTGCACAAAAACTACTATAAAATGCTTTCATCGTTTGCAATTGTATTCTGCATTTTACAAAGCTTTGAATAAGAATTTTTTATTGTACGGTCTGACGACTAAATTTGGCGTAAACTCATTACTTCCGGTAACTTTCTTAAATTTTATGAAATATATGTTCACTTTAAGGCATTTTTGACAGTTTATATATCATAAATGGTACGGCCAAATTACATTTTTTCTTTTTCAATTAAATATGTTAAATAACGTACTATCTGTTGCTCAAAAAAATAAGGGGTTGCACGAAATTTAATGTTTCTGTTGTTTCTGCCGAACCATCTTAAGGGGTTTAGTACAGTTTTTTTGAATAAATGAAGGTTTACACGTACAGGAAATTGAAATCCGATAAGAACACGATAAAAAATAAAAAATGTCTTGTCATCGAACAAATGGATATTGAATTTTCGAGAAATCGAATGGAAAGATACGTTTTTATTAACGAAATGTGTAGAAAATACGGAAACACAAGTCCTAAAAAAACTGTATTTACGTATTTCACATAAAAGAATATTCTTCCCAAATTGAAACAAATTTCTGTAATTTCACTGTTTGGACTGAAATATCTTAAAATCATTCAAAGAGATGTTTATTTTATGTACAAAGAATATCTTCGCGTAATTAGTAAACTACGCTTCTTCGCTTTTTATACAGTATTCTATTTATATTTTAATATTATTTAAATTATACAATTCTTCATTTTTTCATGGAATTTTATGAATTTGTTGAACTTTCATTCTCGTCTCGAAAGAACTTACAATATAATGCGCATATGTTACAACTTCAACAATAAATGTTGAATATTCATCAATCGTTGTAGGACGTTGTATCATTGTACGATGGAAAAGTTTTATACTAGTATTTGATAGAACACGATACTTTTTACCACGTGGTGATCACGAGGTTGGGAAACTGTAAAGACATCGTCGATTACAAACTATCTGTATTTTATTGTCGCTCATAATAAAGTTTATTTTCAGTCGAACAAGTGCGTTTATCTTTTCCTAATTCTAAACGTTTCTTCCTTGTCGCTCCCTCATACGTTTTAAGACAAAAAACATTCTACAAAAAACTTTCATCACTGATATTCGCTTTTATACAAGAATACGTTGCGACCGTGAGATACCTATGATTATTTATTAAACGCTAAATTACTGTTGTTATATGTACAAGAGTTATCACACAATGTTTTTTTTAAATATGCAAAATTGTAATAATATAAATTTTTTTAAGCAACCTGTGTAATCGTATAGTCTTAAACAAGAGTAGACAATTTTTATGGTTTATGAAACCATGAATAGCAATGGTGAGACATTAAGGGGGTTGTGTCGTAAAATTGTTTGCGATAGATTTTGTGATAAATTTCTACAAACCTTTTTTGACGTCACATGCGCGTGTGTGATAAATTTTAAAAGGCTTCATCGTGCCGAAAAAAAATCACAATTTTTGGTGTGGGATAGACGATCCCAACAAAAAGTAAATTATTGTCGTTAAATTCATAAAATCCAGATTCTGGCTTTTGCTTAAAGATTACCAATTTTTTAGTCTTAATTTAATTATTAATTGGCACCTTGACCATATTTTGAAAACAGTTTTAATATTTCTTATTGTTTAAAGAATTTAAAAAAATGTTGGTGAAACAATTTGAAATTACTGTATATACAAAATGAACACTACTACGAATGTATAAAAAAAATTCACAAAAATGTCATATTTTTAAATTTGTATTCAGTACAAAAGAAAGAATTCTTCATATGAAGCAATGTTAAGGTAGTTCTATCAAAAAACCGTTTTTGTAGGATTTTGTTAAAAAGCACAAAGAATGATAATTTTTTTTTTAGAAAAATTAGGTGAAACTTCTTAATGCACAAAGATCAGTGTAATTATTTCACGTAATTTAGGAAACTCGTTATTTAAGTATTTATTGTAAAAAATCACAACTTTTAACATGTGATAAGGTAGAGTAATTAGCTATTTTTAATAATAATAAATAATCAATACCTTATTAACAAGCTTTCTAATCGTCGTGAAATTTTTACAAGACGTTTTGCAGGCGTTATTTAATATGTAAAATTTTCAAAAAATTTGCATCATATTCAGTATTAAATACAATATCCTTAAGTACGTGTAAGATCGTGTTCAGGCCTCGAGATCGTCCTCGTCTTCGGTGTTTTCGTTGGCGAGAGCACAATCACCGACACTGCCGAGACTGCTATTGCTGTTTCCACTGATGGTGTTCGTATTTATTCTGTCGTTTCTATGCTGAAGATTAATACCAGAGGGAAAACAAGCGGTTGCTCGGTGAACCGACGTCACGCAGTCGCAGAAAGGATAATGACCAACGTTTCCTTTGCTCAACAAGCAATATCTGCAAACGTCCGTTCGTCCGGAGTTCACTCCGTAAAAAGCCGAAAAGTTTGTTAACCCGGAAGACGCGACAACGAGATTTCTGAAATGATCGAACATTTGGAAATAAGTTTGTAAATAAGTTTGAAATGTATTTCAGTTTTTTAGAATGTCGTCAGAAATCTATATTAAGGAGGTTGGCTGTAGCCATTTGTAAATGGCGAAAATAAATGAAGTTTTACGTATTAAAAGTATAGGGAATCGAAATTTGTTAAGGACGCGATGAAAATTTGAAATAACGTTCTTTGTCACTAAAGAAATTTCTATAAATTCAGAAAAAAAATGGTCTAAATTGTTTTCGAGTAATCGAGTAGTAAAGTTCCGTCCTTATACACGGATTGTATATCTATATTGTCTAAAAATGGCTATTTTATGGTTCAATTGTTCGAAAAATACGTAGACGAAAATTCTAAAAAAAATTGTATTCACGTATTTC
>JAPYYW010000737.1:0-78428 GCA_030522545.1 Cremastinae sp. A BG-2022a
CAGTGCGGATGTATCCTATATTAAAAAAAGATGAAACCTCTAATCAATTAATCGGAATAGAGTGCATTATGCGAAGTTGCATGAAGAATGCGTCTAGAACAACAGCAAAATATCAATTAAAACGTCAAAATAGCGGCCGCATAGCGGTCGCGTTGTCGCTTGTAACTTTAAAATTTGCATAAACTTTTCTCAGCATCACATGCAAGTGTATGTTCACGTGAATATCGAAATATTTTTATTGTTAAGAATCGCAATTTTTGTAGCTTTTGCGAGAACCCGTATGTTAAAGTATTTCTACTGCGACAGTCCGTTCAAAAGTTTCATTGCCATGTCAACTAAAGATAAGATCATCAGTTGACATTTTATCGTATAGATTTTTTTAAATAACTAGATAAACCTTGTTTGATGTCGTATAAAGATTGGAGCTAAATTTTAGACAGGTTTGCTATTTAAAAGTCAGAATATTTCATATTGAAAATCACAATTTTTTAACAAAAACTCTTTTATAGAAGGCTACAAAAAGTTTCGATTTTCAACAATAAATATCATGATTCCCTGATAGTGAAACCTTTTAAAATTTGACACACGTTTCAGCACCATTTTAAGGTAGTTCTATCGATTTTCAGCTTAAGTTTATTAAAAAAGTTGTTCCCAATTGTTTCAAGAACAATATACTCAAAATTCAAGGTCATCCAAGGTGATCTGTACTTGTTATGTATGTATGAAAATTGTAAAAAATCATATTCTAGGGATAAAAAAAAACTAAAGGAATCTTTTTATAAATACAATAAAGAACTGTACAAAATTTCAAGAAATTCCACTACCGAGAAGTCAAAATATTTAGTGTTGAAAACTTATATTTAAAAAAATCAATCTGATGATTTTGCTATTACTTAACCCAGAAAAAAAACATCTGAAACTGCCTGTAACGCAAGAATTTCTCTAAATGTTTAAAATCTGGGAGTATCTAAAATAAATTTTTTTTTAATAGGCGGCGGGACCTCCGGTGCAGCTTGAACCCGTGGACCTATCGGTGAAGACTCCAGTTGTGCTGCAAGTGCCTCGTTACAGTCCAGCGGCAGCATTAATTACCGCAGCAAGGAGAATTCCCTCGCCTTCGACGACGCCCACGCCATCCCCCCTCTGCGCATCCACCGGTAAGTCTATATGAAAAAAAGCTCTATACAATAAACTCAAACAAATACGCATTTTATTATCAACTGTCAGAAACGTAATCGCGACATTTTACATATTTCATATATCGAACGATTTATATAATGGTATTTATGATACCGCCTATTTTCGGTTCAGTTATCAGTTCATAAAAAAATCGATATATGTATAATCGAAATTCAGCCGAGCAGAATAAAAATAACAATTTTCACCGATTATTTGGAAGGTAACGACCAACGTAGTCGGTTGTTTCTCGCGCTTGGAGGATTTTGCATTATTGTCTCAAAAATCATTACTAAAATTCAATTAATTATTATATACAATAATAATGTTCATACGAATCGTACAATGTGGTGAAGATGATGATTTTCATTTCGTGTACCATACACTGAGAGAATTTTATATGAAAAATTACTATATTGAATATTACTATGGTAACAGTTTGGAAATTCTTAGCATTTTTTAAGGATATGTTGTGTTCACAATCGAAAATAATGGAATTTTTTTTTAATTTTACATATCATTAAGTAATATCTATCAAAGATTGTGTAAAATTTTCACGACGATTAGGAAGCTCATTAACATATTAATTTTGTTAAAGATGACTATATTTGTACTTTTCCATAAGAGTACGTGTTAAAAGTGGTAATTTTATATAATAAATATATTTTCAAGTGAAATTTTTCACTGATCTTTGTATGGCGTTAAAAAAGCTGTATCAAATTTTTCAAAAAAAAATTTCATCATTTTTTTAGAAGCAATTACATAGAAAGTAAATCTATCATTGGATGACCATGAATTTCAAATATATTCTTCTTCAGTTGATCAGCAACAACGTATCTTAATAAATTTTTATCCTCAAACGACTTCGTATGGGATAAAAACGTTTGTCAAACTTTTTGATTTTTTGCTCCACGGACACAAAATTTTTAATAAAAAAAACATCGCAGCTTTAATCATTTTATAATTATAATTACTATGTTTTCAATATTAAAAAATCCTGTAATTTTTTTACCATAGTAAAAAAAAAGATAGTAATTTTTCGTTTAAATTTATCTCCGTGTATCAAAGAATTCGGGTTTCAAGGGTGCCATTCCAAGTTTCTGCAAGGTATGCGCGCGGTATTAAATTTCTCAGCGATTATCTCGCGGTCCTGATCACGGAAACGATATTATTTCAAAGTCCTGCAAAGATAATTGAATCTAAATGAAATTTCATTAATTTCAAGTAAAACTTGAACCCATAAATCGAAATAGCCTGATGTGTATGATCGTTTCGATCGGTATTGCTTGTACTTACGATTGAATCGCGACGTCGAGTGTGTTCCGAGTGTGTAAGCTTGATAATCGAATACTCAGCTACCCCCGCGTGTTATTACAAGGATGCGTTGGGATTATTCACGCTGCCGAAGAGAATGCGCCACGGTAGTAGCCAAGCGTGTAATTTCTCGCACTCTCGGTATGTTTGCCGTTCCGCGCGTGCTCACTCGTAATTTTCTCATCAGAACACATCTTTTTTTTCCTGCTATCCGTATACGAATGGCGTACTTCATAATTCATCGATTTTTACCCTCACTCCCGGCGGTTTTTTCATTAGTCGATTTTCAGCTACGACTCATTCGTTCATCAGCAATAAAAACGTATACATTTTTTACCCAAGAGAAATCAATTTTCTGCGATACGTCGTACTATTATTAAATTTAAGATATTTATCTGTTTATTCTAAAAACTAAAGGGATTATTAACCGAATTTTTATTTTATTTTATCATATTGTTACATTTTATAGTGTATACGAACATAATTAAAAATTTTAGCGCTGCTATTGGCTGATTTTAAATTAGTCAGGATAGTGGAACAGTACATTTATTGGTACTTTGAAAATAACGTAAGAATTTTAATTATCCGCATATTTCATATTATATATTTCTTGAGTCTGATTGTATTAACTAGATAAAGTAAATTCAGATCGTAAAGTCCATTTAGTGGAGTAGCATAACTGAAAAAATACATTTTAAAAGAAAAAGAAAACTATTTAATCGATGTATAATTCTGAGATGAAAAATGTAATTGGTACATAGGGCAACGAGTACCTTCGAATTGTTCCTCGATAGCATACGAGAATTCTATATACTTTGACAAATTTTAAGCAGAAATCTTAAGGAGAAAATTTAAAGAGAATTTAACATTAAAATCTGAAAAATTAAGTATGAATTCCAATTGTTTTGAGAATGCTTGTGTCTCGCCAGGAAAGTGCCCAAAGCTCCAAGCATCACACTTGATGCTCGAAGCTAAATGAGACACTTTCATTTCATTTATATTTTACGCATTTTACACGCAATTCTTATTTCGGGAAATATTTTCGTATTCGAATATTTTCGAATTACGAATTTTTTCATAAACGTCAATAAGAATTTTTCAATAAAAAAAACGGTAGCTTTGATCCGTAAATTTTATAATTTTTCGAGTAATCAATTCCCAATAATTTTTTTCTACAATAAAATAGCGAGAGAGACTACACCGCACAGAATTTATTTAGTACGGGTAGACGGCTTATTGCAGCCCGAGTGTTGGGAGTCGGGGCAAACAATCGCTCCCAGAGTTTGATTATCTTTGACTAATTACTCATGGCTGTTTCACGTCCCTGTTTGATGTTTACCGGAAGTCACAGTCACCGGGAATGTTAGAAGTCATCTAGATAGCGTGTTACCGTATTAGCGCGTCGGAGTCATGTAACGGGCTTTTTCACACATCAAAGTGAAGCCTGACAAAAGGTAGGAAAGCTGAGCTTAAAGTCAAGGAATAAAGTAAATATACCAATAATTGGACGATACTTGCTATAAATTATTTTAAATGCTTGAATTATTTTTTTTTCAATAAAATCGTATGGATAATTTTTCCCATCCAAAGAAGGGTATTTTTCATAACGTTAAATAATTGGAACAAACTTGATACTCAACCCTAGAGATAACGTCGATTTTGCTAATTATTTAAAATTAAAATCTAAAATGAATTTTTGATTGCTAAAATATTTGACAATATGAAACAGGTCTTTTTGTTTAATTATTTTTAAAGATATACGGGACAGACACAATTCCAGCAAAAAGTAAATTCTTCATGTTAAATTCGTTAAGCTCAGATTCTGGCCTTTGCTAAAAAATAAACATTTTTTATTGTTTAAATAATTAAATTTTTAAAAAAAGAAAACTTTTTTAAATGACTGTAAAGAAGCAATAATATTTAATCTCGTCAACTTTGGAGTCTGATAATTCTTAAACTGTCCAGTAAAATAATTTCAAATTTGATCCGAAATATATTCATATGCTTAAAAAAAAACCAAAAATTCATGAAATTCTCATATTTTAAAAAAGATTGCTGATACATCTTTAAAACGAAGATGAAACGAGAAAACCCTTAGGCGCCCATCTATCAGAACATTTATATACCTTATACTGAAAAAAGAACACACTCTCACCCGCTTCGTCGAGCCATCGTGAAAAATTAACATTGTCATCAACAAGTGCACTTAACCGCCCCGACAGAACACTTTTCCATTTTAATTTAGCATTCGAAGATAATTCTTGTGTATCACGCGCAGCCCATTATTTTGCGTCAAAGGGAATTCGAGAGTCACGATTAAGTGCCGAGGATGCGGTACAAGGACTCGGCGGTTCTCGTATAGTGGTCGGACCGCTTGGCAACCTCAGCGGTTCGTCGATCCTTCAGCGCAAATAGCACCGAGAGCAGCACGCTTTACCGATCGAGATAAATCGTATCGAACCGCAAACGGATTACGAGATGAAGCGTGCAGAAAGTGCTAGCGTACCGTGTAACGGGCTACGCCGCCGGCGTAACACAAGTAGCAACAGTCAATGTGGCGATATTGCTCGAGCTGCCCTTCCATTCATACAGAGATATTATCTATTCGACTGCCCATACGTATAGTATTATTTTATGTTCAACGTTGCACCGCACTATCAGGCAATCCAACAAGTAAGAAAAAAAAATCACATTATAGTTGAATTTAAGAGAGAGAGAGAGAAAGCACCGAGAAAATATTCGATCACTCATTGTTTTATCGCGACAATCTTAATACGATCACCGGCGATGCATTGTCACCTTTCACTGAATTAATTACGTTCTTAAAAATACGATCGTCCCACCGAGAATACGATACCGCAAAAGAAAAAAAAAAGTTCGACAACCTTCTCCTCATCAGACACTTGCATTTCATGCACTATTGTCTTTGGTGAATCACGTGATTATCTCTTATCTTTATTGTTCAGTTCAACGTACCTAGGATACAATAAAAATTCTCTAATTTGCTGATATTTTAGGACAGTTTGTCTAATTTTTTATTTTTAAAACTGATAGGTCTTATTATTACATATCGAATAATGGTATTATTCTACTATTTGCAAATATTTCAAAATGTTATTACAGTAAAATTTGAAAATCTATAAAAGGTGAACGTCCCGATAGTTGGACAGCTAAGGATTTTCACACACTTTATCTTTATTTAAAAAATATTCAAACAAACAAATATGCTTCAAATTCAAATCTAAAACGTATTTTATGAGTTAATTTTAAACAATATTTCTAGTAAATAAATACTTGAACACTTGAATATGTAGAATGTCCCAATAGTTGAACAGAAAATCGACCCTTTATCTCTAGGGTTAAGCGAGTCTTTTTTTTCAATAAATTAAAATTATGAAAAATACACCTCTTCGTATAAAAATAATCCATACAATTTTACTGAGAAAAAAAATAATTCAAATTTAAAAAATAATATAGCGAAAATTGTCCAACTCTACCGGGACGTTCACCTTGGTAGAAATAAATTTTTAATCTTTTAGATTTTTCCCTCGTACGATCTCACTCCAATTTCTTATCTATTTTCACTTGTACAAATGAAATATTACTTATAAGTGCTTTATCAATTTTCTCACATACTGTGCCAGCTTTTGTCGATAATTTATCAGATAAGTGAGAGAAAGAGAATAATCATCCGTTCGTTCATCTTCCTCACTGACTGGGCTGAAACATCGATGCTTTTTCATGCGCGATGTTTCAACGAAAAAAGGAAGAATGATCGATACCTAGCGTCTCGCACGCACGTTAACGGTAATTAAGCACATATACTAATCGCTCGCGTTAAGAACCACGTACGTGCGAACGGATGGCTCGTCTAAGTGGGGTGTTCCACCGACACAGCGAGGGCGTGAGAAGAGCCTTAGCCCTGTGACCTTCGCCGCTCTCCTCCCTCTTCTCTTCACCGCCGACTATCTCTCGGGCTCCCTTCTCCTTTTTCTGCCTCTTCTAACTCCCAGCACAGTTCGGACTTCCCACCGCTGATCAACCCTGGTGGGAGAACGTCTGCGGCGTCTTGTACTCTCTTCCCATTCACGCGCGTTGCTCTACGTACATCGGCTTACGATTTATGTCATAGCACACAGCCACGATTATCCTGGCGAGGCGTGTTCCTGCGATCAACTTTTGACACGATCCTTTTATCCTGAATATCATGAAAAGATATATTCGATTTACCCAATGGTAGTTTTATAGAAACAAATTTTATGTGAAGTTCAGTATTAATTACTTTTTTTTAACAATATTCTTTTTTTTTACGTTGGGCAATATATGTAGATGAATGGTTAATAAGTTAGATCTTGAAAAATCCATGGATCTTAAAAAAAATCATCTTTTTACATTGCGCAATATAGACGTTTGATCAATAAGTTAGATCTTTAAAAATCCACAATTCTACGGTTTTCGTTCTTGCAATTAAATACCTACAGAAAAAACCTAAGAGAGTTTCTCGAAGAAGAAACATTTCCCGACGATGCCTCCTGGGTTCAACGCTCCTTACCCAGACTAGATACAGGCAAGCAGGTTGCTGGGTAGGTGTAGTCGAGGCTCTGCGAAGACCGAGTTTCTGCACGTATTGTTATATTTAGCATGAGAGAGTTTGCTCGTCCTTGTATTGCATATGTCTCATGCGATAGGGCTATTCCCTAATACATCCAATATGACTCATTCTCTATCTCATTATGCTCTTCAGATGTAAGACTGTACCGGTGCTCATAATCGCAAGTTCTTACAATATTCATTTCCACATTCGAACACATTCAGATTCTCAAAAATATATCTAGTGCATTGTAATGATACATTTTTTTTAGAATTTTTGTAAAATTGTGGTATAAAAAATAGACGCTTCAATTAAGAATATCTTCCAAGTCTAGTTGAATACTTTTTCACAATTTTTGTTAACATGCTATTTACTGTAAATAAGGGTATTAATTTTTAGATATTGAAAATCATCGCGGTTATTTATAGTATTGTATTTACTAATATTAGAGTTTTTGTTATGACTAAAAATAGGAAACCTGTCAATGCTTGATATATTACTATATAGAACTTCAGTTAAAATATTCTATCATTATTTATCGTTAATAGTTTATACAAAAAAAACCCGTAACCTCAAGTTTTTATCTTACACTTAAAAAAATGTTTAATAAACGTAATAAATAGTTTTTGTAAAAGGTCACTTTTATGCAAGTCAATTACTTTTTGAAAACAAAGATACCGAATTGTGTTCTCGCATCTCCTCAATGTTAAAAATCGAATTTTCATTTACGAATATTAAAAAGCTAGCCATGGCATATTTTGAAGCTGAAAACTTTGCCAATTGATCAAAGAAAGAAAAAAAATGTTTCTTTCAATTGAAATTTTTGATTACAGACATGCTTAAATGGCAATACGTTATTCAAATGATCCTTATTTCCCGACTTACTCGTTTTCGATATTTTCCTAATGAGTTCTCGTACGGGGCTACTCGTTGAGTGATCGCTGGCAAAGCACGCAATGTACTCTAGGCGAAAAGCGACGATAGAGTGTTCGAGAGTGCTGGCACGTCGAACGTACTGGAGCAGTCAGTGAATCGCGGAGGGGAAGATTGCTAAGGCTGGTGGGATATTGCTGTTGGGCCCTGCGAGCGGTGAAGCTTGAGGGGAATCAGCAGAGACCCATGGTAAGTCAGCGAGGGTCAAAACGGAGATGCTCCGCGGTCGTGTCGGGCGGGGCTGTCCGCTCACGACTTGAACTATCGCACGCCCCCACTAGCATAGCACCGGCTCTCGCACCCGAGCAGCATCATCCACCTTGGCTCCTCTCCATGAGCTGGCGCTCCACGGCCAGCGCCGGTTACGATGGCATAAAGTCCAGAACCGTCAGAAACATGAGAGAAGCTCGCCATAACTTCTCGAATTAGACTACAAACATCATTCATATTAATTATTATAAACCACACATTTATCCATATCGAAAATTTACGACAGTACATTGCTCCGTTACTAAAAGTAATATTTATCAAGCATCCACGTGCTTGTTTAAATTAAAGTTTCTTTTTCATGTTGCATTTAAAAACGAATAAAGTTTTTAAGCTCAAATATTCAACATGGTATTTCCTATATAGATGAAGTACGAAAGCACATTGAAACGTAATCGTTGAAATTTATTTGTTAACGGTGAAGCATTCGAAGCTTAGGTAATTCGAAGAACCTATCTGCAGTCCCTTCTTCGCAGCCATAAGATCAATATATACGTATATATAAGAATATCTCGACAGAGACAATCATACTTTAACAGATCTATAGACCGGGGTCATGGTGGGTACAACTTCAGAGTTATGCTGGAAGAATGAAATTACTGGTGATGGTGAGACGGTCAATGGTCTATTCAAAGCCAGGGATAAGCCAATAGAAGGCGAAGATAATGTTGCAGTCCTAAAAAAGGGCGAAACAATGCGAAGAGCTGAATAAACGAAAAAATTTAGTACAGTTTCCATAAAAATTTTCATTTCCAGCCATATTCACAAAGTTTATAAAAAAAAAACTTAATTGCCTCCCTAAATAATAGTAATTGGTATATTATCACTATTCCATAACGAGTCGATTTAAAGAATAAAGCAAGCGTTTATCCAATAACTAAAATATCTTAATTCGTGAAATCACAACGAGCGTCGATTATACATATCAGAAGTACAATTTAATCCCAGGGTACGGATTTTAGTGCGTTCATAAATTAATAGTGATTCTATTGAGGATCGAGCGAGATTTTAGCAAGTTTCGAAAGTAAGTTTAATAATTAAGGAATTCGGGGTTAAAATGTGCCTGGAAACGCGGTAGTTAGAGTGGAAAGATAGATGGGCGGACAGCATGGTGCATAGTTGGGATATAGCGTACGGGTATAGCATGATACTCGTTTTCCTATTATCGGTGAATATTTCCGGAGAGGTGCAATAACCCCTCCGGGTA
The DNA here is from genome assembly GCA_030522545.1 of Cremastinae sp. A BG-2022a. NCBI lineage: Eukaryota > Metazoa > Arthropoda > Insecta > Hymenoptera > Ichneumonidae > Cremastinae sp. A BG-2022a. Next base: position 9,489 of record JAPYYW010000737.1, read on the forward strand.
TAATGGTGGTTGGCGCGGTGGATCGCGCAGCGCATGGCCTACAGTCATGACCGGAGGCTGACCCCTGCGGGCGCACGCTACGAGAAGCGCAACGCTGGTTTGCATATTCGCGACTGCGTCCCGGTGGCGGATATACATCATGCATCCGCAGGTCGTGGTGCAAGTGCAACGGTCCAACAACGACAACGACGATGAGGACACGAGTAGATAGAGCCTCGGGCCAGCTTTATTCGCGGCTCTCTCTCTCTCTCTCACTCTTTCTTTCCGTATCTCGCTCCCCGTTGTCTTAGCTCCACCCGGAGACTCACGATTCGACGATAGCTCAGCAGCTGAATTTGCATCGGTGGAATCCTCGCGCGTGGGCAAGGACCCGGTCCATGCACGTCCCGGCTATCCGACGGCTCGGACGACAAGCTTCAGGTGGTGCGAGCGGTACGAGCGAGCATAGCACCGGTAAAATATGCTTATTCGTCGTACATACTCCTTTCCCGACTCGGTCTCCCCTCGCTGCGAAGTTATTCGTGAATTTAAGTGCATCTCTCCTCCTTTTCATTTCTTCCCGGAGCGTTAAACTTTTTCCAACGTCACGCTACTTATTTCACGATTTCCGAGAGTGTTTCGTGATCGTGTCGTCACAAAGGGTCACGAATAGAACGGAGATAAGTGAAAACCAACGGATTGCAAAAAGATTGAGAATATGTGAGGCGTCATATTTAGCTTGGATCATCAAAAATAAAACCCTATGTCTGGCCATTCGTAAACTCGCTGGGGAAAAAGGTCACTAGTATGCGTTTGCAGCTGATGTTTCAATTAAGCAACCAAATCGCGACCCGATAGTGAATAAGTCAGAGCAGCGAGTCGAAGCTGTCCCCAAGAGAATTGGAATAAGGGGATGAACTCATTCGAATGCGATCGGGCGTATAAGGCATCCAAGCGTTGCTAGAAGAAACTCGCCAACCATATACGCCCAGCATATAATCGTCAATTCATCTCCGACTTGTCTGACCGCGTGTGTCTCTATTTCATCGAGATCTTCAAGCTGCCGTTTTATAGATCGCCTTTTATTTGCCAGTCTCCTCTCTTTTTACTGTGATCCATCCATACGAATAAAAACCTACCCGCGAGTAGAAATTTTGATCTGGCAGCCGTACCTCTATCACAGCCGGATCAGGTTTCAATACAGAATACATATTAACGTAAGTCTGACTTAAACCTGATCATGTTTTTTTAAGGTCTATGATGGGAATCCCATTATACTGACATAAGCCTGTAACGGCCCTGATATTGTATCATGTATTTAAAGCTTTTCCGTAGTTTTACCTGATTATGTTTACATGCGTCACCCTGAATAACGAATATGCGCATGATACAATATCAGGGCCGTTACAGGCTTATGTCAGTATATAGTGTAATGGGATTTCCATTGTAGGTTTTAAAAAAACTTGATCAGATTCAAGTCAGACTTATTAATATGTATTAATATGTTGAAACCTTAACAGGCTGCTGGATCAAAATTTCTACTCGGGTGGATCCAGGCCTGAAGTAGAATCCTTTTCAGGAGCATATCCAATTTAGCGTTGCATAAACAGATAGGAGCCTGATGTGGAAAAAATATCAGGGCCATATGGGCTCATGATCGAAATTTTTACTCAAACAAATAGAGGTTTTGAACGAACGCTTACAAAATTGTCCTTATCACATAAATATTTTTGCACAGTTGCACATCAACGTGTTCGTACGAATACGTGTGTCCAAGTACATCGGTATGTGTGCACGAAGCTCGGTCGGCGCGCGCGCGCGCGCCGCGCGACTTCCTGTATTGTTGCATCTTATCGGATAGATCGCAGATATGGGCAGTAGAAGCAAGAGCCTCGCGATTTGCGCGACTCCGCGGCTCGACAACGAATGCAAGAGATGAGGGGAGCGAGAGAGCGCGCGATCGCGGTAAAGAACTAATAGACCACCTTCGTGAGGAAGGATAGAGCGAACCGCGTGGTGTGCTTTCAAACACCTCGAATGCCCTTACCTCTCGCCATCTACATACGGGCACGATCTCCCGAGTTCCCATGGTGTTAAAACAAGCAGCAACCTCGAATCTTGCGTGGCATCCGACTGCGAGAGCCCTTCCACCGTTCCCGCTCTCCGGAATATACTTGAAAAGAAGAAACGCGAGGAAAGAAAAGAAATGAGGAGAAAAAAAAGTGGGCAATATCTTTGGCCAACTTTTTTTTGCATCAAACTCACTCACCGTATCGTGTATATCTGTTGCCGATAGGTATTGGCTTCGAGGCGAATGGAGAATTGATTCGAAGCTTCGATTGAGATCGTGATCGATTTCATTCAGCGCGGCTGTCCGCCGGTAGAATCGAAACCGGAAAATGGCGAAGCTTCGGGCCGGGACTGTGAGATCTATTGCATAATGGTAAATGCAATAGCGACAGGTATTGGCCTTTCTCGCGTCATATTGTACTCGCCGAAGAATACATGCTTCGGTCATATCGTATCCTTAAAGTATATACTATACCTGATGGAAAATCGGAGTAATGACTCGCAAATAGACCATTCTATTGAGGGCGTAACGAATTTACAATTACGTTGGATAGTTATCATTACCATTGAAGGAGGAAAGAGAGATACTGGCCTGCGTGATTGCTGTGTCTGGCTATGGATCCACATGAAACACGTATGTTCCGTTGGTGCACAGGGTGCGGGCACTTCCCACGAGCTTCGGCCGCGTACCATTCTCATGGTACTGCAGAGAGTATGCACTATCGTACCAACCCTATTATCTCTGTTACTACATAGCAACAACTAATATATCTGACCATTCATGTGTCCAAGTTCCAATTTTACGAATAATAATGATAACGTCGAAAAATATTAATTTTAAAGACGATTATCTGGTTCGGTTTTTATTACTAATGTATAATTAACGACAATTGAAAGTAATTATATGGTAGTAATTATAAGACGATGCGAAACGAGACGATGAAACTTTTTTTTACGATGTTCAGGAAAATAAGGTTCTACGCGAGGGTCAAGAGTAACCTGTGAATATAAGTGGGTAATTTTCGAGACTCGAAGAGTTGTCGCCTTGAACGCCGACGAAGGTACACACGTTGATTTTCTTGTAACTCTTGTAATATTAAACGTTCATTACATAAATCAACCTTCTTAGTCCCATGTCAGCAAAGGTTATCTCTTGATATCCTTCACTAATATTCAGGAATAAAGACAAAGTATATTCTCCGTTTTATTAAAAAAAAAAGATTAAATAGGATTTTAAATCCTAGGAAAATACCGAGAGTAGTACGACATTAAAGAATTTATACTACAAATTTATAATTTTAATCGCAAATGAATAATCTGCTGATTCTGAATTAAAGATTTTGTATCTGATTCCAAATCAAAAGTCTCAAAAGAGAGAGAAGATTTTTTCGAAACAAGTTAATTGAAGGAAGTTTCTGATATTAATATTGTCCGAAAAGAGAACGAATATTTATCATTGTTTTCATCTTTTTTTATCGATGATAGTTCTAGAAGAGCATTTCTCTTGTTATTCCATATTCACACACAAATTTTTATTTAACGAAAAGAACGAAAGATGAATCACGTACACATGAACATCCAAAGAAACGATTTTCATCAAAAAGGAATATTCAATAACATCGATATACAATGACACATAATTTTAAAAACAAATAACAAAAGTAATAATGATAAATTTATAGTACTGCGTTAATAAACGCTGCACATGTAAAAAAACGTTCGTACGTTTTATATACTCGTGTATATGAAAAAAAAATAAACTTTTTCAAATCCCGTCGTGTCAAAGTGAATAAAAAAAAGGAAGTATTCGTGTAGCAGATTGTGCACACAAAATTTTATTTAACAAAAAGAACGAAAAAAGAATCACGTACACACAAACATCCAAAGAAACGATTTGCATCAAAAAGGAATATTCAATAACATCGATATACAATGACTAACATTATTTTAAAAACAAATAACAAAAGTAATAATGATAAATTTATAGTACTGTGTTAATAAACGCTGCACATGTAAAAAAGACGTACGAGTACATGAAAAAAAAATTAACTTTTTCAAATATCGTCTTGTCAAAGTGAATAAAAAAAAGGAAGCATTCGTGTAGCAGATTGTGCACACAAAATTTTATTTAACAATAAGAACGAAAAAAGAATCACGTACGCATGAACGTCCAAAGAAACGATTTGCATCAAAAAGGAATATTCAATGATATACAATGCCTAACATAATTTTATAAACAAATAACAAAAGTAATAATGATAAATTTATAGTACTGTGTTAATAAATGCTGCACATGTAAAAAAAAATTAACTTTATCAAATCCAGTCTTGTCAAAGTGAATAAAAAAAGGAAGCATTCGTGTAACAGATTGTACACACGCCTCGGAGTGTAATGTGCGAATTGTTGCGAGACTATTGCACCGTAGCACAGACGCGTGAGCCCGGAGGCCGAAACTCGTGTAAATTAGCGGGGACTCGGTAAGGAGTATGGTTACAGATTTCTCGCACGCATGTACGCCCAGTGTAGAAATAAAGAGCACGAGCACGCATCAAGTGCACATGTATATGATTTATACGTCTGGCGCGTAACTAGGGTGCGTCTTGATTATTGAGCTATCATTACTAATGAACCACCTAATCAGGATGCGTAGGTCGAACGTAACGCCTCGTTAAATCCTCAAGTTGCTCGTAGATAATCTCAAAAGAGCCCTGATACGCGTGATTATACGCGCAACGTATTATTATACGATCAACTCATGAACGGATAGCTCGCTTGAGGTGGTATAATCAAGCGCCAACTTCCTCCGAAGACCGATTTTTTTAACGCGCATTCGATCACGTTCGATAAAAAGTTTCGCGCCGTAGGGTTCTCTCAAAAGCCTATGGGTATCTTTGCATCAATTATTTGTTTACTTGCATTAGGTTCATTGCCATCTTGCAAATTACTCAAATGATTTTTTTTTTTTTTTTCAAATAATTACTTCCCAACGATTTAACTATTTTGAGTTACAATTTTTAAAAATTGTTTACATGTGGCATCTTAAGAGCAAAGGTATATTTTTTGTGAACAATAATATGTAAATAAATGTTGAAATTGTTACCAATTTATGGGCAAACGAACGTTTTGATGCAATTATATTTTAAAGGAAGAAATTTTCAAACTGCATTCCATTTAACGGACATAATGGTTGAAGGCTCCGTCTTCGTTGAAAATAACAGCTAACAGTATGAAGTGCGATGTGTACGATGGCTTGAAAGAGATGATGACAAGAACAGCTCTAACAACGGTGAGAGCTAGGCGTTATGCGCGAGAAAGGTGCAACTCTCATCCCGTTAGATCATTCACGAGCTGGCCACGCGCTCTCCCACATCAAACCTTGCCCGTACCGTCTGCGAAGTGTAAGCTGCAATCATTTCTCAAGGCCTAATGTTTCGCTATAAAATGTTATGAAAACGGGGATTTCTAGCCCCATCATTCTCTGACAAAATTTGCGTTCCCTCTAATATCTCGCTTTTTTACGTTATATTCAACCCGCAAGCAAAAGAGTCCTGTGTCAATAATGTGTTTGCTTTTAAAAATAGGTTTTTGTAATGAATAGAAAAATCTTACGAGATGTGATTCATACATCGTGTGTTTTTGGACACTCAAAGACTCATCAATTGTTTGAATGTGTTTTTGCTTAATTGAATTAAAGGGAATATTTGGTAAAAAATTTTTATTGTTTTTTTTAAGCATGACACTGTACAGTGAGAATATTATCTAAGTACTATAAAAAAAATTATATAGCTGGATATCCAATAATATGTCTCCGTAAATATGACACACTTTCGTGTGTTCCGGACCATCCTGTGGTATACGAAATGCATGTTGTCACGGGCATCTATATTTCAATGCATTTTTGTTTGTTAAGTCAGATGTTTGTGCAGAGAACTCGAATGAAATCGATAATCGCCCTGGAATCGTGACCACACGAATAAGAGACTTTGCAAGCATGCTCCATCAATATTCTTTCGCGCTAGACCAACAATCTCGCGTGCGATCTTTGGGAAGCTTGTCATACTTTTGCTCAAAGTTTCTTCCAACACCCTTCAATATGTAATCGGTACAAGCCAGCAGATAGAAACTCGGTGTCATACTTTATTCAGAGCTGTCGTTTTCTTTCACTTTTCTTCATATGATGTTTCTGTCCGGTTAAATAAAAAATTTTATCTTAGTTTATCTCCTGTACCATGGTTTTTCAGCAAAATTTTATCAAGAAAAGTTATTATAAATTCAAGATCATCCAAGGCGACCTCTTGCTACGTATGTATAAAAATTAGAAAAATCAAAATTTTTTAATTTTTTTAAATTCTTTAATGTACTTCAAAGAGCTGTCAAAAATTTCTAAAAGTTCCACTACTCAGAAGTCAAGATATTTAGAGTTGAAAATCTGATTCTTGACAATAAGTATCTTGAGTTCTACGTAGTAAAACCTCTTAAAATTTAACATTGAATTGCACATTATATCAAAGAAGCTTTTTCCAAATGTTGAGCAAAATCCTAAGAAAACGATTTTTTTTATAAAACTCCCTTAAAGAAGCACAGATCCTATCGCAAGGTTTCGCATTCATGCAACGATGCTTCAAAATTGTAACAATATAAAACGTTATAAACGATATAAAACTTACAATAATTATTTTTAGATTGATATATTGTAATTCTGATCTAAAGTACCTCTTCATTATTTTTTTTCTTTTCAAGCAAAGTCAAAATTCATATATACGTATACGTGAAAAGTATACATACTCAAAAAGTCGACATTGCAGTCACGAAGTTCGTATGATTCCTCGACAACGTTTCTGCGACATAAAATATATATATCTTCACTTTAAAACGCGTTTACGTGAACATACTTGGGAGAGCATGTGATTAAAATAACGTTTTTGTTTGCTGGAAACCACGTACGTGAATAGAAAATAAAAGAGAAGAAGCAATGCGAGCAATTAGTAATTTTTTTCTTTTTTTTTTCAAGAGAATGGTAACATCGGAGAAAAATTAAAGAGACTGGTTACTCGTGTCTGAAGCCTTTGTTCTTCCCGAAACATGTGCATCTTTGCGTTGCTCCGAGTCCGAGTGCACTGCACGCGGACGGAGATCAGTCATCCGCGCAATGTATAATTCATGAATTGATCCTGCGCTTGTATAGCGCTCTCGCTCTGTCTCTCATCCTTCTTTCTCTGTCTCCAGCACACGCGCATTATGCACACCCGATTCCCACTATTAATTTGCATCGGTGCGATAACAGAGGATTATACGGTGACTGGTGCACGACAGGCGCGTGTGCGCTTTTATCGTCGTACTTCTCTCTCGTTGCACGATGTTAACGTACGCGGCTATTTGCTTCAAATGCCCAGCATCAAAACACCGATGTAATTATCTTAAATTAAAATACAAACAATTTAACTATTATTCTCACTATTCAGCAAATCATTTTACATTATTAGTACCGACGAATATAGATTATCACACGCGATTAAACAAAAATTCACTCTACAACATTTTCACGTACTAAAAAAAAATTGGAGATTGCGTAAACAGTATTCATCCTTTACATGAAATAAAACGTATTTTTCTACATTATTGCTTGTGAATTTTACGTATTCGTCTCAAAATTGAATGTTTTTTATTGATTTTTTGATAATTATGTATTTATTTGCTGTGGCTATCATATAGGCAAACTAATAATACATAAAGAGTTAAATATACAATGTAAAACTTAAAATTATAAATTTTAAATTGGAAATACAGATAAGAATAATACAATTTACATAGTTATCGTATAATAAAAATATAATATAGGTAAAAAGTAAGCTAATATTAAGGTAGTATATTCATGACAGTCAAATAAAAAATGTTAATCTTAGATTTTCTTCGTATTGTGTGGTTTTATTCCAAATTTATTAGAAAAAGCTTTTACTAACTGAATCAAGAACAATATATACCAAAAATTCAAGGTCATCCAAGGTGATTAGTACTTGATACGTATTTATAAAAATAATGAAAAAAACATTTTAGGATTTTTTAAAAGAGCTAATTGAAGCTTCTTTGAAGCATTATAAAAAGCTGTACCAAATTTCAAGAAGTTATACTTCTTAGAAGTTAAGATATTTAGAGTTGAATATCGAAATATTTGATACTTGCTCTTATAGGAGAGTGCAAAAAATTGTGGTTTTCGATAATGAATATCTCGAATTCTATGCAGAGAAACTTCTTAAAATTTAATACACATATGCACATGGGATCAAAGATAGTTTATGCACAATTTTAACAAATATCTAAAAAAAAGTTTCATGGATGTACTACTTTAATGGCTTTATGATTCTTATAATCCGAATAGATATATCATTAAATAGTTAGAAATTTTGAATATCAGATCGGCTTTGAATGCACAAAGTGAGTGATAAAAAATGCCATAAATATTTAGCTGAGAGTACAAAAAAATTACTCGTTATAGTCGTTCTATGATTCAGAATATCGCACAAGTAAGGAAATTATTTATTTTGAACTGACTGAAGAATCATGTAAGGTGAAAAGTTCATAAATATGATTTGGGAAGTAAAAAGATATCGGCAGGAATTTAATTCAGATAAGAATAATGGATGCATCAGCGTAGAAGCAGGGAACGTAATTTTCATTTGTTTTTCTCTCAGTAAGTCTCCAGCACTTTTGTATTACACGCGTGAACGTGCAATTTCGTATTTTGGCACGTACTAAGCGATCATTGGGCTTTGCGAGGCCTGGAAGGTGAATTTGTGCAGCTATGTACGTTTGAAAAAGAGAAAAAGAGGGAAAGACACAGGCGGGACAGCCGATAGATGCAATGCAAGGAATATGATGTTATTAATGCATTCCTGGAAGTAAGGTGGATTCTCATTTCCCCCGCTGATTACCCATAATTTGTACGTAATCGTCCGAGCGGCGGTGGCGGCGATGGTGGTGGTACCCGCGGTGGTGGAGCGAGGCTCGTACGTCTCGGACGTTACCTTCGATAACGTGGATACACTTCGTTTTACGGCATCCACACATCCGTACTTTTCCACTTTCCATCAAGCAGTTGCACACCTCATGGTAAATCGACGATTTAAACCGATTCCTCATGGGAAAATAACACTTTTAGCATTTCAATGTACAGATATACACAAGAAGGGAAAATATTCGAAAGATCTTCGCCGAATCCAGCACAGAAATCATCAGCTATTACTGAACGTATCAATATAACAATAATCCCCGTCTCCGAATTATTATCATTACGCGTAAATTCTCATTCGCAATTACAAATGTCTGCGTGCATCCTTAATTCGCATCCTCCGCAGGTGTACCATCCACAAAATTGCTTTGCACATCCTCGCTGATCCCAATATGCACGTACGCACTTTTTTATAATTCGTGCTCGTGCCTTGGAGAAAATAAAATAGGAATTGTGTTTTTGAAAATATTCAGATAAATTTGACGCTCGCAACAATATTCTTACATAAATAAACCCTTGAAAAACACTCTATAATCCTTATACGTAAAGGAAGTATGATTTCCTTAATCGAGGGATAAATAGAATTCTTCAATTTCTTTCTTGAAGATACGGCATCAGTGATAAAATGAATGTTTTTGCTTTGGATGTATACTTTTACAATAACTGTTTTTTTTTCATTAATTACCGGAAAAAAGTGCATTCAAAAAGAATCTGAAGCATTTAGGGTAGTTCTATATAGCTATCGTCAAATTAAAAAAAAATTATATCTCTATTTTGCTCCGTACTACATTGTGCTAATTTTCAACAAAATTCTAAACAATTCTACAAAACTATAAAACTGTACTTCAATAAAATATTATAGTGTAACGAAAAAAACCTTCGATAAAAGGTTTATAAAGGCAAAAATTATCAATTGAAATTATTTTAAAGATAATCTGACGAAAATTAATATTATAACGTTCTTTGATGTCACATAAAAATATGTTTTAAATTTAAGGAAGCTTTATTGTGCAGATGTCGAGATATTCATTGTGTAAAATTGCAACATTTAACTTATGAGAAGTCACAAAAAAGTGATTTTCAAAGATAAAAACATCTCGATTTCCAGACGATGAATGTTATTGAAATTTGGCCACAATATCATATTAAACCGAGTATATGCTAAATTTTAGCGAAAATAGTTGAAAAATAATGTTCACCTGGTAAATGCATGAACCTTCTTAATATTGCGTTAAACTGTAAATTTCTTTCATCTTTTTTACTGCTCCATTTCACGGACCAGCCCTTTTCGAAATCTCTACTGATAAAAATACTAATGAAGGCGTAACAATTTCATCGAGGTACTTTCATACTCTATAAAACTCATCTTCAATAGTAAAATTAGCTGCTACCCTCTTTTTGCCACCAATTTTTTACTGTCCTCGATTTATAATTTCTCCATGCGAACAAGCTTATCTAAGATCGAGTTGTGTGGTCGTTCGGTAATATCGCAGACAGTACGTGCACGCTCGTTTCGCCTGCTCGGGAAACTCTGCGAGTTGTACACGAAGCGAGCAACAACCTACCAGATACGAGACGAGTACCCTTTGCTAAGCTTGCGCGTCGTCTCAGGGAAAGATCGACCTCGTCGCGCGATAAATATTCTCGTGTGAATGCATGTTAATGAGTCTCATGTAAGGATCGCTGCTTGCCGCGGCGATGAACACCCGAGAGAGTGAGAATCACAACGTTCGTACCGGTATCACTTATGATTAGATACAACGATGAGGAAAGTTTGCTCCAAATACACGTCCATTCTAAGACTAGTTTCTGGACCCTGCAGTTAAAAGTTTGCACTTTTCAACTTTTTCCCTTTATGCAACTCGCTGACATAGTTTTTCGAAAATTCGTTTTTTTTTCTATTGAACTTTTCCTCCAATTTTGCGTTTTCAACTTTTCTTTATTTGTGCAACGCGTTGAAAAATTTTCAACGAAACTACTGCAGGATGCAATTAGGTCATCAAGAATTTGACTCTTCCACCGAGGTTTTCCAGACTAACTTTGATAATAACATTCGAAACTTTGAAATAACATATAAGTGTACGTTTCACTGTTTTCTTATTCATAAAAAATAAAGTATTCACGACGCTGTATGCATAGAAGATTAGTTTCATCATATGTGGTACCACACATGGTTTAGAATCATTTGAGCTCAAACCCAATATCAAAATCAGGTGGTTCAACAACGTGTCGCTCAAAATTTGTCTCTAAACGTCCCAATAGTTGGACAGCTAAGGGTTTTGTCACTTTATCTTTTTTTTTAATATTCAAACAAAAAAATCTATTTCAAATTCATATCTAAACTATTATCTGATATTTTAGCGATCTAAAACGTTCCAATAGTTGGACATAAAATCGACCCTGTCTCTAGGGTTGAGCGAATTTTTCCCAATAAATTAACGTTATGAAAAATACACTTCTTCGTACAGAAAAAATAATCAATACGATTTTATTGAGAAAAAAGTAATTCAAATATTAAAAATAATATGGCAAAAATTGTCCAACTATTGGAACATGTCCAACTTTTGGGACGTTTACCTCATTCAGCAGCACATTTGGTAAAAAATGTATCAAAATTGCATGACTATTATTTACCTCGTACGAATCATCTCCAGACCACTTAGTAATGATATATCATTAGGGTATATGAACGTCCCAATTCGCCAACATTTTTTCGGTCATTAATCATTTGTCACAGTGCTAAAAGGCTCGGCATGAAAATTTAACGGTGCGCGTATGTATAAGGACGTCGACAGGACATGGTGTGTCACGAAGCAAAGGACGGCGGTCTGAGCACAGACTGATCCCAGCTATTACAGTTTTTGCGTGTTTATTAGTGCCCGATGCAATTTACCGCGAAGACGCGCAAAGGTCCACAACCTCTCGTTCGCCCATATGCTCTCGTTCCGTTTCTTTCTCTCCTGCTGAAGGAAAAACAGGCGTGGTCGAAACACACCTTCCAGGCTCCGGGCGGGTTTTGTGGTTTGTAATTCGACTCTCCAATTTATTCCATCGACAGTACACGATTTATTGCTGTGTATGTATATGTCCGTATAATCTTGCACGGTGATTTTATCGCGTTCCACGTGAAAATTCGGACGGACTGCCAAGATCGAACGAAACAACGTGCAGAAACTCAAATTGGCTTCGAGCGAGGAACAAAAATACGAAGTGTGAGTCGAACGTGAATAAAAAAAAAACTAGTTTGGGCATCAAATATAAAAAAGAAATTTTTTTTTAATAAGAATGTTAAGATAGTATTCCAGCTAAACGAAAGTGTGCAGAAAATTTTTATATAGGGTATATCAGTTTATCGAGTAATATCTAATTTATTGGAAAAAAAATCGAGGAGGGTCGTCGTTATTATTTTCAAGAAAAATTGAATTGAAAATGTGCTTTTTAGCACGCAAACATACCCAAGAATGGTAATTATGTAGAATTATTTGGGTTTTTTTACTGTTAAAGACTGGAGATTTATTTTCATTTTGTTCGTCATTAAAAAAAATGTAATTAAAAAAATAAAGATCCTTTACCGAGCTTTATAATAAGATAAAATAGAAGAAATAGAAATTTTAACCACAAATCACAGATCTCCATTGTTTCTTCAAATATTTGGTAACGACGTGAAAGTTTTAAAATTAAAAAAAAACTTTAAAAAAAAATTAACCACTTATTTGTATTACTTTTTGGTGCCTTCACAAAATATATGCATTAAGGGTCCTAAAAAATTGGATTTTAGCAACAAAACTTTTTTTAAAACAAATTTTAATTTAAAAGTACATTTAGAACAAAAAAAACACTTTAAAATTACGATTCGGAATAGAGCGAGAATTTTTGAGTCACTGACGTCTAGGAATTATAGCCAAAAACTCATGACTTGCGAATAAAAGTAGAATTTAAAAATAGATTACATGGATGACATAAAATAAAATGAAAAATCGTTGAATCGCGATGGAAACAAGCACACCCCAACGTTTCTCCACAGTTTTTTGTTTTCCCTTTCGTATTTTTTGTTCGCCCTCGCCTCTTTCTTTCCTCATTCGTTCCTGATCGAGACAAGATGCGCCGACTACTGGCGTGATCGCAGACTCTCATCAGAGGCTCTTTGCTCGCACGAGCGCAAAAGAGATCGAGACGAGATCCTCGCGACTGCTCTCTCCAACTTGCATTCAATTAAGACGGAAGAGCAATGAGACCTCGCGAGCTTGATAAATCACTCGACGAGTGCCTCTCTCGTAACCTTTTACTCGCGCCAACGAACGAACCCGCGTGATCGCGAGTCAACGGGCAATTAGTTTCGCTAATTAAGCATTAGTCCCTTTCCGATGGATATAGTACGCCGTGTTAATTCGGCTCTCACGTATTTTCGCCAATTCGACACGAGCCGAATTGAGAAATAAGGCTCGTCAGGGCATTATCTCGAGAAACTTTGTCACATTTCTTCCGCTGAAAACAAACTCCTCCTCCTCCTTACTAGGGGTGTGCGAATAGCGTTCGAATCGAATCGAATAGTACATATTCAATTCGAATTTACGAATTATTCGAACGATTCGAATTTCCAAATTATTTGAAAAATTTGAATTTTTAGTCATTTCTCAAGTAAACTTTTAATAATTCATTAATTTTTCAAATAATTGGAAACTTTCGAATAATTTGCTAATATTTCAAATAATTCGTTAATATTTTCAAAAGGTTCGAATAAATTGGAACTTTTGAATAATTTGTGAATTATTTTGCATAATAAAATGATTTTAAACTCTTAAAATATAATTAATATTTCAATTAATGTACATATAATATCTAAAATGTTGAATTTATCAAATTTTAAGATTTCACAATAAATAATACTTTATTTGGATGGGCACATTGTAAATCCCCAACAAGAGAAGAAAAAAATAAGTTTTCTCGATTGTCAATAATGGCAAAAAAATTTTTGGCAATACCCTGCCTTTCTGCCAAGAGTGAAGATTGTTCTCGACATCTGGAGATATTGTCACTGATAAATGAACTTCACTAAAACCTGAATCCGTCTCTTATTTATTATTTATAAACAAAAATTTGGAATAAAATTAATTTTCTTCAACTTCATACTTTCAACAATACCTCTGTGCTGTTTGAATAATTCGAAGTTTTCGAATATTAATATTCGATTCGATACGAATAATTCGTAAATTCGAATATCCCTACCTTTTACTGGACTTTTTTCACTTTTTTCATTTTTGAAAAAATAAACGAATGGAGATTATTATTGAAAAAAAAAATGCACAATGTTCTAGGAGCATTTGCATTGAATTCCACTTTATAGAATAATTGTATCGATTGCCAACGAAATGGACTCTTTTTCGCGGTGAATTGTTTCCTTTCGCTTTAGGTGCACTCGTAGCGACAATGTAAATAAGAATCAAGTGCGAGCCTAGTTTATCCTAGAGCCTGGAGATCGAAAGGTTTGGGCCGGTGGATAGAGGACGAGGACCGCAGGGCAACCCGGTGTGCCTCGGTGCTGCCGTGTGGCTCTCGCGTGCTCACGATCGGCGCTTCGCTCCCACAGGTTATTCCTTCTTCCCTCGCTCCACTCCGGGTCCCTCTGGGCTATTTATTTTCACGTCTTTCTTTTGTGGATAAAAACGACTCGAGAGAGAACGTGGGAGTCGCGGGAGGTGCGGGCAATTCGAACGTACAGCCTGCACGATTTTTTCGTAATTCTTTTCCGATCTGCTGCAACGGGAGGAAGGAGGGAGATTTAAAAATTCTCGTCCATTATTATAATCCGCCCGAGGCTGAAAATCTAGTGCTGATCATTCCTCTGTGGGAAGATTATTTGAACCAATTTTTCAGGTAGTTTAAAACTCTGTGAAAGTCAGATTGATTTTTTTTTAAATCGATGATAACGTATTTCAGGTGGTTGGTTTATGAAATGAGCGTCAATAGATTTTGTTAAAAATATGCATAAATTTTCATTAGCGTAATATGAATGTGTGTACTAATTTTTAGAAAAATCACATTTTTCTGCACACTCTTTCTAATCTAGACTAATCTAAAATTATGCAGAGAGTTTCATATAAAATAGACATAATGTATTTAATTTTTTAGAATTACTATCGTAAAAAATTTGTTAATTATATATTTGTTAATGTATAACCTTCAATTCAGAATATTTTGTTCGTAAATCAAGATGTGCAATAACTTTTCTTCATAAAATTAACCTCTCAAATCACTTGAAACAAAAAATGTTATAAAATCATCAAAAACTTTTAGATTTGATTGTCACAAACGAAGCATCTTAAAGTAGTTCTTTACCTGTATAAAGTCAAATCACACATTGAAGATTATCCAAAGTAACTTATACTTGCTACGTATGACAATTATGAAAGAAAAATTCTTACAATTTTGATAAGAAACTAAAAGTGATACCTCTTTGATGTACTGTAAAGAGTTATGGAAGATAAAAATAAAAACTTCAACATCTAGAAGTCAAAATATTCACGGTTTAAAACCATATTTTCAATATGCGCGCTTTTATAGGGGAATTCGATTATTATCGTCCACACTAAATATCGCGACTTCTACATAATGAAAACTCCTCAAATTTAATCCACATATGCAAATGACATCAAAGAAGAATTTTGTGAAATTTAAATGAAAAAAAAATAGTTTTTTCAATACAAATACACCTTAATACAAGAGTTGCTAGAAATATACACTTGTCTACATTTTAATCGTCCACGTAAGTAGAGAGAGTTCGTATGAGAAACGCTTTGGCTTGCCTCGTAAATCCAATCTCTTCCTACGCGCGAATCTTCCGAGATCCTGCAAGTACTAACTGAACTACCATGCAGCGTGCTTATAAAAATGTACGTCGAGAGCAACGCAGATGAGACGTTAGTGACAAATTTTATTCACACGTCTGTCGCGTTTTGCCCGCTCGTAAGGACGTTAACGGACAATTTATGATTTCTATAACACATACTCGCGTTAATGTAAGTTTACCGAGGGGATCTGTAACCGAGGCCTCTAATGACTCTCGAATAACCGCCATAAAGCGATCTGCCAATTAAATATTCCCAATAAATTTATTTTCTTCCCTTTGCCGGAACTTCCAGGAAATTGGTTTTTGCAATGTCAGATTTTTTTACCGAAGATATTGCAACAACGAAAAGCTAGACCTGCGATCATCATGGCATACAAATTGAGAAATAAGAAACTCGAGCATTACCCCATGCACGCGCTTCCAACCTTATTTATTCTCTTTGGAGTCACGCTGACTAAGCCATAAAATTTCTGCATCTCCATGCTGACTCTCCCTTTCCCTTTCTGAAGTTCCGTCCCGTTCGCTTCTCCCCATCTTGGCATGTCTACGTGAACACACTGATAATCTAAACAGAGAGAACGAGAGTTTTGGGGGCAAATTGTTAAAAAAAAATTAATCGTATTGAAACTTGACGCGTTTGCAAGATTTCAAGGAAAAATTTGAACGTTTAATAATTTTGAACACCATGGATTTCCAAATTTTTTTCAGCGATCAAAATTTCATCAAAAGTTTAGAATGAAAATCGTATAAAAGATAATTAGTACTAAATTTACAGTTTAAACGAAAATTAAAAAAAACCAAAAGAAGAAATATAAGTCTCTTATTAATATTATAATTAAGAAGATTTGATGATGGGCACGTTCAAATGGTCACGTTAACCATGTATTGTAAAGACAAATTTATCAATTAATATTTTTCACAAGATAATTCGTTGAAAATTTGCATTAACGTTCTTTAATATCATATGAGAAGGTGTGAAAAATTTGAGAAGCTTCACTGTCCGGAAATTGAGATATTCATAATCGAAAATCACACCTTTTAGCATTAGACTTATGGGGGATATGGAAAGTTTTCTATTTTTAAGAATTAATATCTCGTTCTCCAGAAAGTGAATGATGTTAAAATTTGAACACAAGTTATCTAAAATATTCATCTCAAAATATACCAAATTCCATCGCAAAATCTTAGATAGCAAATTATCATTGAACTACCTTAAGAAGTTCATTGCATGTATGCATCTTCAATTAATAGATTTATTTAAGTACAGAATAAAACTAAGACCTTAATTAACATTTTTGATATAAATCATTAGAGGATAACTCTGCTGCTGACATCAGAATACAAGAATTGGTGTGGACACACATTATATCTTAATCAACATGTATACGGAACAAAAAATTTGTCTTCAACTCGTGTACTAGATAATGAGCTTGAAAATAAAAATAAAAGCATGAAAAAAAAACACAATACGCTCATGAACAAGCAAATGAACGAATTTCGGAAAGAAGAAGATGTGCATTCCAGGTCGCATTATCTTAAACATTTATCATACACGCCTATGTTTCCAAAGTGAGAGGATATTATTCGATGCGCAAGAGGACAAACTATAAGCAAGATTGAAGGATAGACTTTCTTTTTCTCTCCTTTATATCTTCACGAAGGTTCTTAATCATCGTACTCTCCGACGCACCGAGAAGTTTTACGTACAAAAGGTCTAACGTGTTTTGGAGCAGCAGAGGTAAAGGATCTCGTGGTCCAGCTCTTTTCTAATGTATTCTAATAGTATGCCGCCCCGACAATGAAACACAACTCATCCCAGCATCCTCCTACACTCAGCTCTACGAATAGAAATAGATGGGTGATCCTAATGGCATAGATGCTAGGTCTTATATATCTCTTATCTGTTATCTCAAAGTGTATGCTTATGCTATCGTTCCTATTCAGATCCGTAAATGACGCAGTTACGTTACCCGAACATTGATACCGGCGAGATTATCAACGCTCGCGCGTCCAAGCATTGTTCGGACAATCGCTTTTGTCTAATGCATCTTTAGCGTGAGACTATCCACCTACGCGTTTTTTTTCTCGCACAGCGCATCTCCTTTCTCAATTGGCTGACAAAAGTCGATCTCTCGATCTTACCAACACCGTGTAACGTCCGAATCAACATATATCCGTTGCAACCAATCTCATCGCTGCTTTTTCACAGACGTCTACAGCGAGTATGTCGTATAATTTCATAGCACTGCATCAAGCGTGTAATGTTTGCTTTTTCTTCGCTTTTTCAAAGGTAGCAGATGTTATCACTGAATAAATGACACGGATGAAACGCTATTGTCAGTATCGCGCTTTAATCAAAAGGTTTTCGGATGCTATTCTCAGCAGAAATTTCAAAGTTGCAAAATGATAAATAAGGTAGTTTGGTCAGTTCTTTGGAATCAAGCGAATGACTAAATCGAAAAAAATACGTAAATTACATTATTTTTACGAAAACAAAAAGATTCTATTAACTTTATAATCTCTTTTATTGTGTCAAATTCATATAAGCGAAGATTAATTTACAAAGCATTGAGAAAAGAAAATATTAAAAACTTAGACCGTCAACGACTCGAGAATAGCTCTGGAGAAGATAATTTTCGTGATTTCTCCCAAAAAATGACAGTAATTTGTAATAAAGTTTGAAATAAAACTATGAAATTCTAATGTTAGATTTTTTACGTCTTCTATTTTGGTCTATTGAGTTTCAATTTTTGGATGGTGTCAATTCAATAAGTTCATTATAAAGTTGCGGTAATTGAAGTTTCGGTCAAAGATCTCCATAAAACTGCTTGTATAACCTAAAAAGAAATCTTGACTATAAAGCATTTTTCATTAAAAAACGACGGGATAAATTTCGATAAAACTTTGAGAATAAGTTCATCAAGTATCCATCTACAAAAAATAAAATGTTCATCAATTATAGTTGGTTTTACGTTAAAAACTGAATTGCCTTAACAATAACCGTTGAAGCAATGACAGGTGGATGGACTTCTGTCTTCGATGATGTCAGCATGCTTGAACGAGCGAGTTGGAAAGGGCGAGAGAGCATATGATGAATGCACGGCGGCTCGCCCGCAGGAGTTCCCCGCCGCATGCACTGCGCGAACTGCAATGCGGATGTATATAGGCGTAGAGAGAAAATAAAAAAAAAGAAGAGAGAAAGCAGCGAGGGCTTTCGAGGCAGGATCGTGCCGGTTTTATAAAACGCTGCCCGAGCAACGGAGCAGGGAGGAGAAGGGATGGCTCAACCCCGGGACGTGCCAGGACACTTTGCCGTGCTGCTGCGCTTACCGCTGCCACCGCTGGTAGCAGGCAAAGCCAACGGAAAGCCCAAGCGTACGATACCCGCATTGCGGACAATCGCCCTAATTGGGACCTGGTAAAATTGCTACACGCGGACTGACTCCTCCCGGCAGCCGTTCGCGCTCTGCGCTTAATCGTTCAACGATTGACCGAGCCAGAGAGACCAAGAGATAAACGATACCTTGGAAACTTTCATATAGTACGCGTATACACTTTGTGTACAGTGACCCCTCGTGATCAACCCATGCAATGAAAAATATGCAAATATACAAAACACACGTGTAGAAAATGTATTTCTTGTATTGCTGTTCGCATTAGATAGGTCAGCCAGGTCAACCGACCTCTTTACCTTTACATCTTCCACGGATTATTATTTTTCTACACATTTGTTACTGTACATAATATACTATATCAACCTCTCATCTACTCTTTATCTTCCTTATTTAGGTAGATCGATCTTTTTTTTTGTTTTTCTCTTAATATTATAACTTATAGGTCCAATTCAATATTATAAGATGTATCAATTTCATACTTACACATTATTGCGTATTTTTCAAATTTATTTGATATATTGCTACGCAAATTAGAGACACACGCTACCTATCAATAAGTTATTTATTACTGCACTATTCTGTGATTTTCTATAGGATAATTATATTTTAGAACCTGTAGGGCTACTTATTGGATCAGTAATACAATGTTTCATATTGAAATACTATCAGATTTTATAGCATTTTTAAAGTAGGATATGGACGCAACTATATTCTATATGCAAGTATAAAAGACGCACGTGTACAAAATGTATTTCTTGTATTGCTATTCGCATTGCATAGGTCAACCGGGTCCAATCGATATTTTTACCTCAACACCTTCCACACATCATATTTTTCCACCATTATATATTAGTGTACACAATATACTATATCAATCTGTCTTGCACTCTTTATCTTCGTTATTCAAGTGGACCAATCTTTACTTCTGTTTTTCTTATAACATTAACTTAAACATTGAATTCATTACTGTAAGGTATCAATTCCAATCTTACACATTGGTTCGTCTTTTTTTCATTTATTCTCTATATACCTAGGCAAATAAAAGACACACTCTACCTATAAAAGAATTACTTATTCATGTTCTATTCCACAATTACTTATTGGATATAATTATAAGAATCTGTAGAAGTACTTGGATCAGTAATACAAAGTTTCATTGAAATCCTATCAGATCTTATAGAATTTTTCGAGTACGGTAGGATACGAAGCGAGCTATATACTTAGAGTATGCGTAATTTAAAAAAATGTCGTGGCTGGGTCAGACGGCGCGAGTAATGTTTCTTAACCTCGGGCTGAGGTGAACCGTTGCTGCCTCTTGTAAAACCTCCCTGGCTGACCTATACGGTGTATGGTAATCTGGGCGAACGCTCACGGGTGCCCGTCCTCATCGTGAACTTTGATAATAACGCCGGGAGTGAAAAGGCGGTATGTCAAGGAGGTGGTACCAAAGCGGGAGTGGCGCAGCAGCCGGGTGAAACAGAGTGCGGGCGCACACTCGAACGCGAGCCGCGCATTGTGAATGCACGTACACGCCGAGCCGATAGCACAGGTGAACCAGGAACTGTTCGACGGTTGCTCGATACCGAAGAGCGCACAGGTACCTCCCGGTGAATAGCTGCTCGGATGAGTCTCGGACACGTATAATGCAACGAAAAATCCCCGGCGTACCTTACTCCAACGAACACGTGCATTATTTATAGAAAGGATTTCGTAACACACTCCCCCATCCATTGTTTCGTTAGCTTCGTGAAAAAATAAATATTTGATTAAGATGCGTGGTACACGGACGGTTTTGCTGAAAAAAAAGGAGTACTTTGTGCCTTATATATTCTTAACTCAAGGTGGGTCATCAGTGACAATAATACTAATCAAAATAACGACGTTAAAGAAAACTATGAAATGCGTCAGAATTAAAGAAAAAAAACCATACGTCTGAATAAAAATGATTAATTTTTATTAGGTTTTTATACATATTTTACTCATTGTTTATTACACACAATACTATACTAGAATGTGAGTTGATCCAAGTAGTCAGCATAGTCAGAACGCATAACTTATAAACCATGTGTCAATTCTTCAACTGCGTGCACATCTGCGGTTTTAATACTCGTATTATTCTCCAGTATTTTATTTCTAATTTTATGATTAAATATCTTCTATCCATGTCCTGCTGTATATGCAGTTTTTTGGCAATTCAAATTTTGCAAGTAGGCATTGACACACATCGCGTACTTTGTTCGTTCATACAATCACTTTTCAATTGAATTTATGCAAAAAAATGCTCAGCAACGCCCAATTTTTCTCGTATCAGGAACCTTATGATTATATCTCTCAGTATTCCAATTTTCAATAATATTTCCCATTTTTCAAAAACATATATCGTATAACATCTGGTAAACATTTGACGAACTCCCATAAGAGCAATTTTAAAATCGTAATTTCCAAACAGCTCGTTTACAAAAATTTGCTCAACAATGTGAATATTTGAAATTTTGTTTGTTATATACCTCAAACAATATCCTCTCGAAGTTTCATGAAAATATTTCGTTTTTTAATGCACTGATGAGCCACCTTAATTGGTCGACTATTTCAAACCGATTATTTATTTCGTGAAGTGATTAATTTTTTTCATGCACCGTATAGCTACCAGGAATAATGATATATCAAGTACAGTTGCACAATATATTCGAGAGCGGCGTATAAATCGGTATGTCGTACACACGGATAATTGGGTGCGGCTCATCCTACGGCGTGACCGTATCCACGTGCGCGCATCCATACGGCGGAGAGTTCGTCGACGCGATGTCCCGATCAACGCCAACGTTTCGCTAAAAGCCTGCACCCGGGGTAACGTCTCCTCTCTCGAGACCTCGATTAAATGTCGAAGGCCATACACTCGCGCGATTTCCATCTCTCTCTCTCTCCCTCCGGCAACGAGCGCGGCGTCTCTTTCCTCGTTCTCTTATTCGCGATTTATTTATTTCTCCGAACGGGGAGAGCCCTCTCACTCTCACTCGCCCAACCTATATTCTCTGGGTGCATCAGAAGCAATATTTTTTCTCCGGCGAGAGAAACGAGCCGAGGAGCCCATCATCGAAAGCTGAGACCTAGCGCCGGCTCTGCCGGGTACACCGTTAAAACACAGTCGTACACAAACAGCTGAATTCTTTCGCGGGAGGGCCCGCCACGAGCTTAACTCTCTCGCCGCGGAGATATCTGGCACACTTCGTGCAAACTCGTGGCACACGTATCCCGAACTCGTACGAGGATCGCGCACGAGCTCGAAAATTTACGGCACGCGAGCGCATACTGTTACTACCACTATTGCAACCGCAACTCCCGCTGCTGCTGCTGCTAGGATAGTGCATCTCCGTATGCCCCGGCACTCCTACACGTACGAAACACCAGGAGATAAAAGTAAGCCCGTCGCTCGCATTTGCCAGCATCGTCCTCTCGATGGCACTCTATAGTACGCGATCATAGTAATCTCTGTGCATTCGCGTTAACTCATACACGAAAAGCCGAGGCTGCCTATTCGCTCGCGAGTATTAATACACATTGCTGGATAAGCCATGCCAAAGTAGCACGTAGTATTCGTTTGCGCAACTCGTGTGCATGCGAGATGCGCAATGAGCGAATGCAACAGGACGAGAGGAATGGAGAGACGAGAAGAGCGAAATCTGCACCAGCTGCACCCAGCGTCGGCAGTTTCTTAAACCTTCTCGTATACCGTGACAACGAAAAGTCCGCGATATCGTATGGATTCAACTTGCACGATATATTGGCTCGTTGTCGAGAGCGTACATGCCTCATATGTCGAAATTGCCGAGCGTAGTTTTTTTTATACAATATGCTTGGTGAACCCAAAAGTGTCATTATTGGACTGCGAGCTTATTCTATTTGTTATCCAAGATATAACTAAAATGATATTCAGAATGAGCATACCAAGATTACACCTAACTCTTTATATTCTTTAGAATGTTCGTCGTCAAGCAGAATAATATCAGTAAATCTCTGTTACATATCTACGACACATAAAAGATTCATCCCACCATCTGCCTATTTCAAATTTGGAATAATCTAATAGGTCATCTTGCACGATGTATTGGCTCGTTGTCAAAAACGTACATGCCTTATATATAGAAATTTCCGAGCGTACTATACTCTCGTGTAATTCTTGGTGAACCCAAAAGTGTCATTATTGGAGTACAAGCTTATTCACTTCTATTTAATATCCATTAGGTATACCTGAAATGATATTCACAATGAACACCAATATAAACCTAACTATTCATATTCTTTAGATGTACGTCAAATTCAGAAGTGCAGGATAATAAAAGTATCCATTAGGTATACCTGAAATGATATTCACAATGAACACCAAATCAAACCTAACTAATTATATTCTTTAGATTCTCGTCAAATTCGGAAGTGCAGAATAATAAAAATAAATTTGTATTTCTGCAGCACTTCGAAGATTCAGTCCACCATCATCCTATCTTAAATTTGGAATAATCCAGTGAATTCAACTCGCACGATATATTGGGTCATTGTTGAAAATATACATGTCTCATATATCGATATTTGCTGAGGGTACTTTTATCTCATAGAATGCTGGGTGAATGCAAATGTGTCATTATTAAACTTCAAGCTTAGCTATTATTTAATATCCAGATCTAATTAAAATCCTATTCAGAATGAGCACCAAGATTATACACGCAACTATTTTTATTTTTTTAATACAATTTACGTCAAGTTCAGAAGTGCAAAATAATAAAAGTAAATTCATGCTACATATCTGCAACACATAAAAGATTCACCGCACCATCTGCCTATTTCAAATTCGGAATAATCTTTTATATATTGGTTGCATATGGGCATATACCGGTCTGATTAATGAACCTCTAAAATAATCCGTAGTCGTCCAACCACCTGATACGGTCGTCGGTGGAATATTGACGGAATAAATTGGAATTTTACGCAGAGATCTCTTCACTTGTCGTTAGCATAGTCCTCGGTATAATAAAACCTGATCCAGGCGATAAAGTGTGTGCGCGTCCGTTCGGTTGGGATTCGTAGCAGCTCATGATGTCCCCCTGGCGCTTAATCCCTGTCTGAGGATACACGCCGGAGCTGCAAAAAACACACACCGCTGCGAAACGTCGGATAAGGCCGCGGTACAATCCCAATAATTTCCAAACACGTAAATCGTGCCTTCTTCATTTTCATCGATAAACTCCGTACGAGAGTTACGAAATAAGATTCCTGCGATGCGTAGGCGCAGACTTTCCAACAGGATACATATTCCAGCGCACACTTCTGTACTCGCATTAATGGCTGTGTGCGCGATTCAATCGTTATACTTATTCGTGAGCTATTAACTATTCAGCTCGTATAGTTTAATCCGCGTGCAGGCGAGTTGAACTCTTCTCGGGCGATATGCACCCAGCGAAAGAACTCTGCTCGTCCCGACGTTCCTTCGCGTAACGAACGGGCAAATCAGAGCTATATGGAGCGTCGCGCGGGAGCGGCTCGTAAGGAGTCCTTCGTCGAGTAAATACCGCAGTCAGAATGCACCGAGCGCACCGCGATGTACGCTCTGCACACGTATACACGTATCTATGAATCTCCTTGTTGATCCACCACTTGCCTCGCCTTATTCTCTCTCGGGCTCCCCCTTGGAACACTTTAGTATTCCGCCTGCGTCACATGTTAACTCGTGCCACTAACTATGCGTCGCTCTTTTTATTTCGTTACTTCTTGTTCCTCCTCTCCTTCGTCTTTCTCCGTCTACTTTTGGCTTTCATGGTATATTGCATACATATACGTGGAGAAGAAAGGAAACGCATCCCCGCGATATTATGGAAATATCATTGCCCAGCTGTCCGCGGACCGTCTCGCGAAAGCAACGATACCGAAGCGAAGGAAGAGTGAGGCTCGTATTTGTATCGAAGATGTAACTCAACGATCGCAGACTAATAATGCTTGATCCTCTCGGAAGGTCCGCGTATTGATTATGCAAATATTATTGGCTTCTTGGAATAGCTATCCTTAAAAAAAACTTTACAAACGAGAGGAAAAGGTATTGATTTTTTTCATGCTTTGCTGCATTGAATTTTGGAAAGAGATGGGGAAAATGGTCGTACAGATTTTCATGCAACTTCCGAGGTATTATTGGGATCTGATATGGACGTGTAGCTAGGGTGCACTTGAGTATGAGTGTGATACATTTATTATGCCGTGGATAACCATAGGCCAGACAAATAAACGTGTAAAAAAATACTTTTACAAAATCTTACAATAAAAACTTAAAATAAAGTAGTTAGTTCATAAATAATTCGATAAATAATTGAATAAATGAAATTTAAACAAATTTCTATTTTGTGAATAGTGTTGCAGCTTACGTATACCTAAAACGCACGTATATACTATCTCAAAATTACACTACATTTTTAGTTCAAAGTTTTCCACCAGATGTTATATCAACTTTTGTCAGATCCCAATAGTCTGAATCTTCTAACCAACTTAAAACACTCTAGAGTAATTTGAAACAATGATGACATCATTGTGTTTATATTCAATTTAAAAAGTCCTAAAAACTTATTCCAGTGACCCATTTTAGTTTTTTCAAACCAAATTCTATTTGAATTATTAATACATAAATGACCACCTGTGATTTAATGTGAGTACAGTCACGTTCGCAGATGGTATCACCGACAAAGACAAAAAAATGACAATCAACTGGTGCGATTTATAATTATGGAAAATATACACCGTGGATTTTTACTGCTCGATTTTTTTCTCTCTCATTATTACGACTCGTCTTTGTTCTTCGTGCTGCAGGAAATAGAAATATGGACGATGTCTCACGTGCCCCACCTTGGCGTTTTTCATTTCTAATGACAGAGCGGCTCGATGTGGAATCGATTGTATCGGGTGCCGAGTGCCACCAAGCTGGCAGCATAGACCGGAGAGCTGCTCTACGAGCACGCAAAACGATGATAAACTCAGAACCGGAGGGCACAGAGAGGAGAGAGAGAGAGAGAGAAAGAATGAAAAAGATATATAGAGGGTTACGGAGCAGTTTCCCCTTTTCATCTGCGAATATAAATTCAATGGGCCGTGGCTGAGGCTCATCCTGGCAGCCGACAAACGGAATCTCGTGAAACGAGCACGTACGAGGGGCAAGCATTTGTATCTGTGCCGTCCTGGAAGAGAGCTCCGCGGAGCTTACGTGGCACTTGCCAGCCTAACTCTTATGCTCCTGCTCCTGTTGCTGCGCCTCTGTGCAATATAGCTCGTATAATGCACAACTTAAAAATATGAGAGCCCTCTGGTTCGTCCGATTCCACTCCTCATCGTCTCGCAGCCACGATGCCGCCGGCACCCATCCCGAAGAACAATGTGACCAACTTTGACTGTTTCGCCCTTTATTCACTAAAATATCGAGGCCCGCATTTTTGATACTTTACTGCAAAAGATAAAAATTTTGTTGATATGTATGTATATATTTATTTGCAAATAGGTCGCAAAAATTGACATTTTTTTAAGAATGTTTCGATGTTCAAGGGTGTTGAGTCCGTACAGTACAAAATCAAAAGTTTGACGTTATTGTTTTCTTATACAAAATCATTTGAAAGTAAACATTTATTGAGAAAAATTTTTGCAAATTGATTAAAGAAGAGCATATTTGAATTTTAAGTTCATCTAGTGATAGATCTATATATACTCTATATATACTCAAAAAATTGGTGAAATTTTTTTAAAAAATTAAATGAAGTTCCTTTAATGTCAAATTGGGATCTATATGACAAAAGTTGATATGATATCTGGTGGAAAATTTTTAACTAAAAATAGGGTGCAATTTTGAGGCAGTGTACGTACGTTTTATCCACACGCACGCTTCAACATTACTCAAGTGCACATGACACTTTAAACATTGAGACTTTAAATATATGAAAGATTTAACAAACCCACGATTTTCAACAATTAATATTTCGATTACTACATGGTAAAGCTTCATAAAATTTGACATATATTTCAACATGACAGCAAAGAATATTTGTGCAAATATTCAAGAAATTCTCAAATGACTTTTACGCGACTCTTACCTTAAAATAGGAAATATAGTATTTGCAAAATAATTACATATGTTAATAGATAAATCTCAAAATACTCAATATATCGCTTTTAAAACTTGTCAGCGCAAACTCGAGTTAATATATTCTGAATACATTTTTCATGCTTTCATAAACAATTCGTCAAAAACTTAGTAAAGATACAATAACTACCGCAAGCTGCTTCGTCTCATCACCGAGGGAAAAGTTTATTAGCGGTAACCTCACCCATATCTCGTTTTAAAGTATATGCTCGAGAGGTATCCTCGTATACTCGCGGTCGTTAATAATACCGCAATAAGCACATGGATAATGCGAAAAATAGAAATATAGAGAGGATTGTCGTCGAATATGTTTTGCTTTTTTCCTTCGCGCTCGGCGGTTAAACAATTTTTCTGCCTGGGTTCGTACGCAACAGTCGCTTCGCGATACAAACGAGAGTCCGAGTAACTCTCGTCTTTGCAAGGACGCGCGTACTCCGGTGCAAATGAATGCGCGAGCGCGCTGATGCGCGATGGCCAAGCGGGAAAGTGGCTAAAAGTTTCGTCGAGAGTTCATTCGTTGAGGAAAGAAATCGGATCTCTGTCGGCGATGGTGTGTTCCAAGAGCGTGGAAATTCTGCAACCTATCTCGGGCTTTCCTCTTGACAGAAAATTCTATTTCCTTGCTCGCTTAATGGACGGACCGGGAGATAAAATAAAAAGAGGGAAGAATACGAGTGTGAGCGGCTCGTGCGGAGTACCGCGAAGAAAATACGCTCGGAGCCGCATTCGCGCGCGCACAAGCTAAGAAAATTCTTTCCCTTTCTCGAGAGGCTGCTCGTCGTCGGGGGAATCTCACCACGGGAGGCCAATTACACGTGTGCCCGGTACGCGTACCCGTAATTGCGGCAATGAAAATTCTAATGACACCGCACGCTGTCAACCACGATATGAGCATGCGCACTGCCTATTCTTGCCGGGGTACTCGAAGGAGAGGATAATACGTCAGGATTCAGCGGACTCATGGGTAAAAGCAATATCGTAAAGCGACGAGAGTTCGCGCATTCTCTCCCCTGTCAACCTTTTCTGCCTTTGCTTCGTTCTTTCCTCCTCGGTGCACGAAAAGCCCCTGCCTCTCTTTTCTTCGTCTTCGCTTATAAAACAAATCCCTTCCCCGCTCATCCAGAGTCTCGCTTTACATTTCTCCTGCTTTCGTAACATCAGCATGTGTCGTTCCTCTCGGATGCGCGAGCATTCGTTATTTAACCTTTAAAAGACCCGATGCCGTTCGTATATCGTTGTACGTTTATAAGCTTTATATAAAAGGTGCGGACGTTTTCTAACTTCTCTTGGGACACGAAATTTATGCACCCTTCGCCATCTTTTTTCTTACTCGGTACTTCGGAGAATTGCCCGGAGCTCGTCCTCCAGGCTGTGTGCCAGACTTTCGTTTCACAAATAATGTATTTTCACGTTCTCGAAGTAAAGCTTCGAATGATTTCTTTATGGCTCTTCCAAATGATTTCAAATTGTCGGTGTATAAGTGCAGTGATAAAATTTTTTTTTTAATCAATCGAGTATACGGTTTCATTATAGCTTTTTTTTAGTAGTTCGATGATGTACATGGCTATTCAAAGTTTATTGGAAAAACTCGCCATACATTGAGATTCAAATAATACATGAGTTATGGTAAAATTTCAATATCTCTCACTGTCTAATAAATCAGGATATTCGAATCCTTAAAGTGTTGATATTTTTAGTCATCCCTCGTAAGAACCCATATTAAAAGTTGGCATTTTATGCAATTAACGTCTCAATATTTACATTCACTGTAATACGATATCAAATTAATGGTCCGTGACAGTATAAAATGTAAAAATTTCCTCTATTTTTATGACGTTTAATACGATTTGCTAAATTAAGTATATTAAGAAAAGTTGTTGCAAATTTATTAAAGAATAACATATATTCTGAATTTAAGATTTTATCAAAGATTAGAAATATTATACTTGGTATATATATTCAACAATTAATTTGTACGGTTGATTTTTATAAAAAATTAAACCAAGTTTCTCCTATGTTGTATAAAACTCTCTACAAAATTTTAGAAGATTTTACCATCTTATATTCGGGATATTTATTGTTAAAAACTGTAATTTTAAGACGCGCTGTTATGGAGAGTATACAGAAAATTGTGATATTTATCATAATAATCTCGACTTCGCAACGGTGAAACTTTCTATAGAATTTGATACACACGTGCATATGACGTTAAAGAAAGTTTATGCTAATTTTTAACAAAATATCTATCGACGCTTACTTCACAGACCAACCGCCATAACCACCATTAAACTACCTCAACAATTATGAGAATACGAATTTTTGATTGCCATTAATCACGTTGCAACGATATAAAAAACGAGAATCGTTCGATGTTTGCATGTGACGAGTATAAAAGTCGGAGTCTCAAGTGTGCCCTTTAAATCAGTCGGGATGCATGCCTCGAGGTCTCCGATGCTGCAAAAAGAGGAGATATGAGAAAAAAGGACGTTTTTTTTGCAACGAAAGCTGACAGACGAGCCCGTTAAAAATCTTGATTAATAACCAAATAATAATATGGTACGGGCTTGCAGAAGCATTGTTCATGGAGTGACGTGAAGCGTCGACACGTCTAACACACGCGCATTGCACGTTTACATACTCGAGACGAACAGATAATTCAATCTGCACACGAGTGATGCCATAATCGTTGGTACGGTTAAATCTTCTTTTTTTTTCCACGAACCAGTTATTCTAACAATTCAATTCTCGTACTTTTTTCACGGCTCTCTAACACTCGTCGGTCATTGATTTACGCAGCGACCTCTTCCGCCAAATGCTGCCCTCGAAAAGTGAAAAAAAAGACAAAAACGAGGGTCTACATTTATTAAATCAAGTAAAAAATTTGCAGGATGAATGGGAATTTTGCACAAACAGGCCACACGAAAAAATTCACAGAACTTGGAGGCGATATTATCTCGAGTGGCTGATTTGTGTATTTCGAGGGGAAAATATACGCCGAGGAAAACTGACGATAGCCCGTTCTCCAATAGATCGATTAATTTACGAGCCGCGGACTGCTCGGGCAGGAAAAAGTCCAAGAGATTCGCATAAAGGAGATGAGTGATAGCGCAATATGGAACTTTTCGGAGAGATTGTTCACATCCATAACTCGCTGCAAATTTATTAACTCTCGCGTTTTTTTATTTCTTCGTTTATCGCACGAAACGTGCGTCGAACGTGTATCTGGGTGCCGACAAGAAATCTCTCTCGTCGACATTTCGGTAGACGTCTTGCGTTTGCGCTCTTCTTGCCTTCGATCATAAATAAATATACGTGTACGATTTTTTCGCGGTCCGTTCTCTTTTACCCCTTATGCCTTCGCGAACACGCCCTGCGTATATTTGCTCACGGCGGAGAATTTCTTTTCTCACTTTCTCCTTGCACCTCCCTTGTCATAAATTTATGCTGCTCGCCCGAACCCGAGAGACGAAGAAAAATATAATCGTAAGAGTAAAAAAAGAAGTAGGCGGGGGGAGGGGGGAGGGAGCAAGAAGAAAGATTGAAGCATGCGCACGAAGTAGCCCGTCCGTGAAGAAGAGAGTCATCGATCACGAGGAAGACCCGAAGTCACCGGTGAATAATTATCAGTCTTTATTATTGTACCCTTCTCTCTCGCTTCCCACTTTTATCTTCTCGTTATAATTACGACGGTGCGAGAATAACTAAGAAAAATGTGCATGCTCTTGAGCGCTTACGGGAAGACACATAAATTGATTATCGATCGATTGCGATTACTCGGAAGAGAGATTGCGCGAGTCGATCGAATTTTCGCTTCGACGCGACTTATAAAAGCTTTTGAAATATAATTTTAATAATATTTTATAATATTGTAAAGAGCTTTAATAATTTTTTTTCCTTTTGGAACAATGCCACTCGTCAATAAAAATCTTGATGCGTAAAATGAACGAACTGTAATTGAGCTCGTTCATGCTACGACAAAGGTTGAATATAATAATAAAAAAATTAACTTTGCACGGCTTGGAAACTTTCCCTATACTCTGTGAGTACAGTGGAAAATTTCGCAAAAAAGCTGAAAGACACGAATCATTTCTTGGATTATACATAAGTAAATTCATATAGTTTCAATTAACAAAAATATGCAGTATTCGAAAATTTTTTAATATTAATGTGTATTATGTACTTTTAGTTATTTGGTCCAGAAATCGTAAATTGAAAGAATTAGAGGTGAAAATTCAGCAACTACGGTGAGAAACGTTTTGAAGAAAATTCTTACCGATGAAGTTACCGTCCGCTGTTCATGGATATGCCAAAAAAAAGAAAACATTGAAAATTTCCAGGCACCAACTAATAAATGTCATGATTAATAATTATATAATTGCTATCAATTTTTTAAATATAAAAACTTAATTGTTACACAATCTGTTGTCGATTAGTAAAGTACGACACTCAGCGAGACCTAAAATATTGCTAAAGAATGGCTACGCCATGCCAGGGACCGTGTTAGGTATAATAAAAAAAATAAATGTTATCAATGAATAGACTTTAAGGTAGTACATCCACGAAACGATTTTTTTTTAGAAATTTGTTAAAATTTTGCATAAACTATCTTTGATGCCATGTGCATATGTGTATTAAATTTTAAGAAGTTTCTCTGCATAGAATTCGAAATATTTATTATTGAAAATCACAATTTTTTCCATTCTCTCGTAAGAGCACACGTGTTAAATATTGCAATCTTCAACTCTGAATATGTTGACTTCTAAGAAGTACTTCTTGAAATTTGGTACAGTTTTTTATAGTACTTCAATTAGTTTTTTGAAAAATTCCTTAAAAATTTTTTTTTCTAATTTTCATACATACGTATCAAATTCGAAGTTCGAGTATGATGCTCTTGAACTAATTTGTAACAACTTTTTCCAATAAACTTAAGCTATACAAACACATGGCATGGAGAAGAACTAAAAGATAAAAAGTTTTCATTTAACTGTCACGGATGTACTACCTTAAGGATGTCTTCCAAGTTAAGATAAATCTTAATATAAAAAATGAAATATTTTTTAATATTTGAAAAAATGTTTAAAAATAAAAATAAACTGCGCGAGAACAAGAAACAAGAACAATAATTCTATTGCTATATAGGAACTAGACATCATTTCAAACTTCGCGCACTTTACCTGCAATGAAGTTTGTCTTCAATGTAGTTCATCGCGACACGTCTAGGACATGAAAATTCAGGACATAAGACGTCTTCAGAACGATTACACAATGTCTATTGGTGCAATTGCACAACATCCAGAACGATTTGAAGATTTCTGTATGACATCCATGAGACATGAAAATGCTATACACTAGGAAAGTATCTCTTGCAGCGCCACTAAATTAGCAACTTTAGGGTGATAAATGGCTTTCATACCATATGACATGTAACACCTAACCCAATATGTCAATGATTTCCATCGATATTTATTTCTTTTGAAATACTTTTATGACGAAAAATGCTTATATCACTGGGCTGGAACCCAATTTTTACGATATGATTAAATGCCACAGAGCGGCGCGCCAATCGTCTGAAGACGATACTTACCTAGCGTATATGGGTTCCTTTTTTCGTGATCGTCGTGCCCATTCGAAACGAGACTCCCAAGACAATCGCCAAATTGCGACCCGTTTCATTTTTCTCAGACCCGAGAACAGGTCCGAGCCACGGGCAGTTATTCAACGACGTGCATCCGAAGTGTACGCTCGGGCACACACCTCGTGACAGCGCGATGAAAAAAGGGCGAATGTCCGATAGGTGATTTTTCAAGTCGCGCGCCTCTTCGAGACTTCCGGCACGCGCCCCGCCTCTGCACCGCCGGCCAAATGTATAGTAGTCGGGGCCGTAATGTTGCCTTACCGAAGCGTTCTTCTTCTCAATTCTGAAGCGATAATAAATTCTGACATACCTCTCTTCACCTCTCGTCTTCCTTCGCCGTTCACTATAACGTCGATAATCATTTCTCATTTGCTTTTTTTATTTTCAATTTATCCTCCGTTTGATCTAACCTACTACTTTAAACGTATGCATCGAATCGCCACTTTCTCGTCTCTGAAAGTTATTATCTGTAATATGTATATACGCAACGCGCTCAACGCCCATTTTCCCATCATATTAGGAGGTTATTTGTATTTTAAAAATGAATATTGAAAGAATGAGATTCGTGTAATCTTTTTGGGCCTTTAGAATAGTTCCGAAATAATAACGACGATGTTCTGATATGATTCTTTTTGGATATCGATTTTCTCGCAATGCTTATTGTCTTTAACAATTTTCTTCTCAAAGTGTGAAAATTTTGATAAATAAGTAGATAAAGTTCGTGATAAATCTCATCTTATATTCGGTCTATAAAATATGAAAAAAGACAGTAAAACACTCACTTAGTTTAGTGGCTCGTCTATCCTGACAGCCAAATATCTTGAACTTATATAGATTCATACTGCAACCAATGATGAGTTATATTGACGACCTGCTGACTTTCCTCGACACTTGATCAGACTTAAGCTCTTCTCACTATTTGAACTCATGGGTGCAATGTTAAGTAATTCATCCACTATACCAAATTTTTACTTTTACTGTAAAAACTTAGTAACGACAGAAAACGAAAAGCAAATTTTTATTTACTACAGTAGTAGTATTTATTGTTTTAGAACTAAAGACATTTAAAGCCTGGATTAGCAATGTATTGAATAAATCGAAAACTATTATTAAGACTCATTTTATAGTTTTTACTCATTTATAGTTTATTCATTTTTTAGATAGAATCTAATAATATTTTTAGTTCAACAATAATGAGTCTAGCTGATACCTTACATCTAATAATCGATCATCTTTTTTTCTTAATGCAGATTTAAATCGAGCAATAAAGGTTTATCAAAATTAGATTTGCCATAACAACTATTTATTATCAACGTCAGATGATAATGAAGTTGATATATATTAACTATAATAATTTATAATATTCATATCTCCTTACCTTGTTAACCATAAAAAATTTTATACACTTTGTGGAATTTTTTCGTGTAAAAATCAAATATGAATTTATCTGAAACATAAAAAAATTCCAGTTTAATACCATCAGCAGAACTGCACTAGAATGTGAACAAAAAATATATTTGTGTGATTATCCAAATTGGAGAATTATTTCATCAATTTATACCAAAAGTGGTTTATACACTGTTACTAAATTCATATAATAATATTAATAAAAGACTCTAAAAAAATGAAATATAACGAATTCTATTAAGGCGATTTAACGAACCACTCAGATTTCTTTTATTTTGTTCTACTCAACAAAACAAATGCAATTTCTCTTTATTAGCTCAAAATT
Source organism: Cremastinae sp. A BG-2022a (assembly GCA_030522545.1). Classification (NCBI taxonomy): domain Eukaryota; kingdom Metazoa; phylum Arthropoda; class Insecta; order Hymenoptera; family Ichneumonidae; species Cremastinae sp. A BG-2022a. Next base: position 44,314 of record JAPYYW010000737.1, read on the forward strand.
GATATGTACAGAGTACGGGCATTGTCATATCACTGAAACAATATTATTCGCTTCGGTGCACATGCAAATATAATAATAATAATAATACTGGTTCTCAGCGTGATTAATTATAATGCAATTGGAACAATTTTATCAAATGGAAACGAGAAGAGAGAAGTAAAATCTGTCTTTCTCTCTCGGTTCGTACGTTCGTTGCCAAATTTTCTTTATTTTTTTTATATGAACGGCTTATCTGTATTGAATGAATGCTTTTTTTCGATGGAATACATACTCGTACAGATATAATACCCGGCTTATGCACTCTCATAAATCACAACGTACCGGAAGAATGAGAGAGAAAGGAGGAAAAAGAAAGGAGGAGATGGTTGTTCTTTCAATTCCATTTATCAAACTCGTCCGCCCGTAGACCCTCGTTTACTCGAGCACCCTTCAACTATCGTTGCTTCCTTCTCCTTTTTTTTCACGCCCACCCGCGTACGCAGATCGTGAGTAAGAGCGACCGGCGTTGCTCTGGGAAACAAACGAAGGCAGAGCGTGAAACCGGTGAAATGGGAGAAGCAAGAACATTCGAAAAAAAAAAGAAAATGTTACGTCGATGAACCGAGTGTACGAAGAAACAGAATTTACTCTCACTCGAACGACATGTAATAACGAGTAAGCTCGGGGACGAGAAATAACGAAATTGAAAAAGACTGGTTAATTTTCAATTTGGTAACGAGAGAATGAAATCTCGAGGGAAAAGGACTCTCGACTCTGGTGAATGATTTTAATGGGGTAGAAAATATAATACTTTGTAAGCCGAGTGTGGTTTTCGCCAATGGTTTCTGGAATTATTCTTCATTATTTTTCTCCATATACAGGAATATATATGTGTGTATACATAGATTGTGTGTACACATTTGAGGAATAAAGGATTATCTCGCAGGTGTCACGGAGTGGCAAATCGTCGCGCGTGTTTCCATTCGAATACAAGCGCACACGCGTGTTCGTTGTCTCGGTTCGAAAAATCGTAAGCGATTTTCTCAGCGGTAAGAAAAGCGAGTGTATCTCTTGGCATCTCACGGCGTTTCTTCCTTCTCGGATCTCCTCCGTTGCCCGGCGAGAGACAAGTGCAAGAAGCGAGAGTGAGTCCGAGCAGGTCCGGTACTCGCTTTCTCTCTGTCCCACACGCCTATAACTCATGCTAGGTGTTCCCCCGGTAATGACCCCGGGCTTCTCGTTTTACTCATATCCCCCCGGTGCCGCTGCCTCGTCGACGCGAATTACACTTGCGCCGTTTCATCGTCTCTTCTCTCCTCTCCTTCGCACTCTTTTCTTTTTTACCGCTGCCTCTTCCCCTCTCATCATCCCCCTGCTTCGTCCGTTCCCACGTGCATTTCCTCGTCACTTTCATTACGATACGCAAAGCGAGCTCCATAATTAACCAAGTCGAAATATTTTCTCTCTCTCTCTCTCTCTCTCTCTCTCTCTCTCTCTCTCTGTAGTTATATACTCGCAAATTTTGTGACATATTTTGAGAAATAAATTTTATTCCACACACGATTCATTTTTAAAAATGTAAAACTTAAATTTATCGTGCATTAGAAAAAAAAGTGTGATAGATATTTCACTACAATTGAATTAATTATTTTTTGAGATCCTTTACATAACAATTCGTGGTTTCTACAGATTATTAGTTTTGAGGTATTATTAATTAAGGTCTAGAATATATTTAGTTTTAGAATAATGTATGTAGTTCTAACTTTATAGTAAAATCTATCAAGGATTATTTCTTCTATAGTAGGGATGTTTATAATATCTCAAGTATGTTTGCAGTACATGCATCGTGAGAAGTATTTTTAAACAGTTTTGGTAGATATTTTTTGTAACAGTTTTACTACATTTTTGTATAGATAAAATATTGAACTAGGAATTTTAGTATTTCCAAAACTAAACTATTCATTTATGAATACTCATATTTTATTTTTGACTGATTTTATTTTTTGCAAATTAGAAAATTTAGTCAAAATTGACTAAAGTTAGTTTTTCATAATAAGAGAATTTTCGACTTCATATTTTTGTCATAAATTTGTCATTTTTTTCCCCCATTAGCTATAATATCGATTAATATTTTAAGTACACTTTTTAAAAATTTTGCAATTTTTAATGTTTCAATAATTAAAAATGAAAAAAATTGATTAAATCTCTTCAAATTTCAAATATGTTATCAATACCACATATAAAACATATAATATAAATTTCCCAATGATGTAACCATTTTTTGTTAGTATTCAGGGCAAATTGTACATTACTCATAAGAAACAATTTTAAAATTCTAAGAATTGAAAATCTGATAACTCTGAAACCATTTGGTGAATCTATTTCAAATTTGATACAACAATTTTTTACATATTTCTGAACAACATATCGAAACTGTATGGTAAAACTTATCATCGTTTCCTCAAATCACACTAGTTCATCCTTAATAAAAAAAAATCAAACTACTAGACATTTTAAATAAAATGTTCAACAATTAATTCTATACGGACTATCACGAATTAGTTATATTAATTTTTTACTTGTGATGTCTAAAAAACTCTTTTTTTTTTTGCGAAACAATAAAAATATTTCACGAATCGATTCTGATGAACGTACGCAGCGAAAGAGCGGATGTAAAGTTTATCGAATACGACCTCGGTTTCGTGCATGTTGCACCATAAATGTCAGAGTATGCATGAAGTAGCGATCCGTCGTGACGCGCACCTGTTCGACCCCACATTTCCCCATGCCTGATTTCTTACCGGATCTTCGAGTCCTGCCAGTTTTAGTGGGCTCTCGCAACAATAATTAATCGCAACGTGTTCGTGATTCCGATATTCGATTATGATAAATCGTCTGCGCATGAAAGCACACGTGGATGACGAAAATATCCATGCAACGCATTAAACACTAAACGCGAAGAGTTAAAGATAGCGTTTTAAAACGACGGTTGATGAAAAATCACATTTTTAACGAGACGTTCCGGAGTAAAATGATCCGCGCGAATGGCTCGAAGGCTGTGTACTTGTGGTCTTTAATCTGACTACACGATGTCAAAGGGTCGGAAAGCAATTTTTATACTCTCGCAACCTCACGTACTAATGTCCCTCTCTCTCTTTTTCTCTCATAGCTGCATCAAGCGACAAGGAATAAAATAACCCTCGAGAGAATGAGCGCGGAGAGAGAAAAATATTTCAAGATTTCGTACTTCGATGAGCGTGTCTGAGGCGCCGGATGGGCATTCTCGGCTTTTCATATAGCAACGCTCGAAGCATAAAACAAACGTCCAGCAGTCGTTCGTCCGCGTTAAAGATTAACGCGCAAAATATGACGACGTATATGCGGCTGTGATCCTAGCAATATGTCTATGCCTCGTGTGTGTATACAGTTGCGCGCATATTTGTTAAATTGCGAGGATTTCTCGAGTGTACACGTACGTATTATGTAGCCGGTGTACTTATGAGAAGCAGCGTTGAAAAGGGGCTACACACGAAGACAGAGAAGAACTATAAAATAAACCTGGCTTTTGGACTCTCTCTCTCCCTTCTTCTTCTTCTTTTTCCTTCTCACTCGTGTCTCTCAGCATCCGTGTGTACAAGATCAGATAGCGAGCAACGGTAACTGATACAGCCTCGACCGCGAGAAAGAATCTTTCTCTTCAATTTTCATTCCGCGCAAGCTGGACGATCGCGAGCTGCTGCTGCTGTTGGCTTATTTGCTGATGCGTTGCTTGAAATTTCGCCCGGAGCCGGGGCGCGAGTGGGGGCGCGAGAGAGACCGGTCGAGCGCGACTAATCGCGTTATCTCGAGTTAACCCCCGTGACCGGTGAAGATCCCGGCTCGATAAGCTCGTCTCTCGTCGTCGTCCTCGCTGTACGCCACAACGGCTCTTCGGTGTATGACCAGGAGCAGTATCCGCACACCGACGCTCTTACTTTGGCACACTCTCGCGAACATGTGTCTCGGTACCCGACCGACCGTACCTCTCGCCAATGGCTCTAACGTATAGCTCACAGGTAGCGACGAAATTGAGGGAAGTTACGCAGTCAACGTCCTAGAAAAAGACAACTCTCTCTCTATTTCCTTGAAAATACCACCTGCGAGCCATAGCTAGTTTCATAATAACAGGACGTATCATTCTGGGTCTTTACGAGGACAAGTTCTCGTTATTTGATAAATAGTTTACTTTGGCTTGAAAAAAAATGAATTTTTTATGGTAGCAGTCTTCGCAGTATATAATCAAAAATAGAAACTCACATATCTAACACCGTAAGAATTGATGCGCATTCACGATGTGATGACCAATCCCTTTTTGGCGATTGTTAGGAAAATCGTGGAGGTTTAAGTTTGCTGATTGAAAAAAAAAATTAGCGCTTTTTGGTCGATTTGGTTTTATTAATAAAATTCATTCGATGATTTTATAATTTGATGATTAAGTGATTCTGGTATAAATGCGAAACTTGACAATTTATTTGGCATTCAGTACATATCGATACAAAAAAATTGATATATCAGGGTAAGGTGTTCGTAATAGTTTCGCAGTTCGATGACAATCTTGAATTTTTTAAATTATTTGTCGTATACTTAAAGGTGCAAAAAGGTGAAAAAAAGATGCAATGAGGATGAAGTGTTAATTTTTTATTATGATAATGTATTTTTGAAAAAAAAAGACAAAAGAAGAAAGAAACAAAAGGAGAAAGAAGATGAAGACAATACGTACTTTTTTTAAAAAGACGAAAATGTGTAAAATACATGTTTCGGAATAAAGGTTTTCCCTATAAAAGATCATAAAACTACAAAAATTCAAGGCAAAGAGACAGATTATGCTTATTTTTCGGACAAATTGATTTAAAAGAAATTGTAAAATAAAATTGAACCAATAATTTACAAGAAAGGAAGGATGAAAGATATTTTTCGTTTTGGATATTTTACTTTTTCGAAGGAGTAGAGCTTGGGCTTTATGACTTTTTCATTAACAGAGAGTTAAAAATTGAACTATATACCCCTCAAATCGACTTAAATAAATTTGAATTTTAACAGAAGATACATGCAGAATTCTGCTAAAAAGTGTTTAAACTGATGATGTCCATAGAGTATATTTAATAAAACTCTATATTGCATCAAATACCAAATTGAAAACATTTAAAAAATTAAATGATGCTACAAAAATGTATGAAATGTTAAAAATTGGTTTCAGCAATTGCGATAACCAAATCCAATTGCACCAAAAATAAAAGTTCTGCACGAAATTCAATAATTGTGAACACTCATACGTGCCTTTTTTCACACTCGATAAATCAGCATTTGATCATTTTTTTCGTCCATGGATGCTGTTAAGTATTAACAGCCCAAAATTCCAATAAAAAGCCTCCATCGTATTAAACCAAAAATAGATAAGCCCAGTTGTCACCGCGATTGTCACTCGACTATATACTTTCCTACATTTGCAAACGAGCCTCGAAATTTGTTTATTCCTGGAGCACTTTATACGAAAGAGATAAATGATTTCCCATGTTCGCATCAACGTTCGGATCTCGCGTGGCGGCGGAGCCGGCTCGGGCGGCAGGGTTGGGTGGATTTAAATTCATCAAGATTCCATACGACTCCGGGGCTATCGGGAACGGAGACGCGGGAGCGCATAGTCAGATGTGGCTTAATTGGGAGTTTGATTGGCAGCAAACCGAGCGGGATTCATTGCGTTAAGTATAAATTTGTCGACGGGATTATATATTCATCCGACGCTGTTGCAACCACCGTCCGTAATGCCAATGATAGCGGTCTGTGCATGCGCGCGGAATAAATCCTCATCCGAGGGTTGAATTCGAGATTTGATCCGCGGATATATCCTCTCCGACGATCCTGTCGCTTTTTCCTCTATCTTCATCCCCGCGGCTCCGTTCTCGCATCCTCACCTGCGCATAAATTTATCAGGGGCTCCGTCAAAATCGCCCGTGCACGTATAAATAAGTCAACCGGATGGAGAGGAAAGCGCGAATCTTCGGTACGGGAACGCGTCAGCCAATCGGAGCGAGTGACCAAAAGTGCAGTCAACCTCCTCCCCCACTTCTACATCTAATACGATGGAAGGTACGATTTTTCTCCAACACTGGTGTTCCTTTTATAAACACACATATATTGACCATTGAAATAAAAAATGACGGAAAGAGACGAGAATTACGAGAACGCGTCGGTGCGAGTGACCAAAAGTGCAGTCAACCTCCACCCCCGCTTCTACATCGAATGCGACGGAAGGCACGGTTTTTCTCCAACACTGGTGTTTCTTTTATAAACACACATATATTGACCATTGGAATAAAAAATGATGGAAAGGAACGAGAATTACCGGAACGCGTCAGCCAATCGGAGCGAGTGGCCAAAAGTGCAGTCAACCTCCACCCCCGCTTCTATATCGAATGCAACGGAAGACACGGTTTTTCTCCAACACTGGTGTTCCTTTTAGAAACACACATATATTGACCATTGAAATAAAAAATGACGGAAAGGGACGAGAATTACGGGAACGCGTCAACTAATCAGAGCGAGTGACCAAAAGTGCAGTCAACCTCCACCCCCGCTTCTACATCGAATGCGCCGGAAGACACGGTTTTTCTCCAACATACTGGTGTTCCTTTTATAAACACACATATATTGACCATTGAAATAAAAAATGACGGAAAGGGACGAGAATTACGGGAACGCGTCAGCCAATCGGAACGAGTGGCCAAAAGTGCAGTCAACCTCCACCCCCACTTCTACATCTAATACGATGGAAGGTACGGTTTTTCCCCAACACTGGTGTTCCTTTTATGCACACACACATATATTGACCATTGAAATAAAAAATGGTGGAAAGAGACGAGTGTATGGAATTTAGTGTAAAAGTTGGATGCGAGACGGAGATAGACGATATTGCAAGTCTGGAAAGCCGTGCGAGCGTGAACACTGAACGAGATGTGGTACGGAATGACCTACTTAGCTGATAGTTAGGCTCCTCCTAGGAGAAGGGGCCACCCGATGCTGAGACGCTAGAATCGCGGTGAGCGATCGAAAAAGTCGACCGTGTCGAGCGGTGAGGCCCGCGAGATCCTCGCGTGCGCCTCTCTTCCCTCGCCGTGACTCCTCCGCGCTGGCCAATCACGTTCTTCTTTACGAGCCTCCCATTCCTAATCGGCTTTCCTCGGGTGCACACTTTTGCACACACGGACACTCGTCTTCGAGCGCGACTCTTGTTTTACGTCGCGGGAATGTCTAACTCAAACTTTGGACCAATGAACGAGCTCCCTCTGTTTATACCGATTATGCTTTTGCCCATATATCCTTCCCCTCGTTGGGGTAGCAAATGTGTATTATCTAGGAAATATATTCATTGTTGAGGCACTAAAAATCACTTTGAATTCGCGAAAAGAGGGTGTATTTTTCACAATTTTTTTTCAAAGAAACGTATCAGTTTATTTTTAGTGAACTGTCAAATCACAACATCAATGAATTTGGTCACCATCGCCGTAGAAAAAAAACGGAATTACATTATAAGGATAAAATTCCTATACTTTATTAATATAGTACTTGCAAATCTTGTCTAATTTATATTTCGTATTATTCTTTTCATACAATATATCTAATAAAAATTATATCCAATATGAAATTCATGAAAGTTTCGTAATAAAATAAAATACTATTTAAAAAATATCCATTGACTATATAAAGATGTATCGCAAAAACCATTGTCATATAAAAAAAATTTTTTTTATATTATGTAATTCGATATCTAATTGACCCATTATGATCTACTGAAAAATTTCTTTTTTATTATACAGTTTGATTAATTTTGCAACATATTTTGATATTAGACTTTCGCGTCCAATAGCACTTAATGCACAACGACCTTATCAATATATTTTATCAAGTATCGTTACTTCTTGCCGAGACATAAAAAATGGTGAAAAATCGCTTGTTTAAACTCTTGTCATTTTTGCAGAAGGGGATTAATAAATCATCCAAGTATCCACAGAATGAAATGTTTTTTACCTTCGTCCCTTCATTATCACGGGTAGATATCCAAGGCGAGATAACGTGGTCTCCGGTGTCGGCAATCCTTTACTCTGCCTTGCTGGGAGTATAATAATTCGCGATAATTAACTTCGACGTTATTTATTGTCAGTAGACGTGGTCGATGATATTTTCCGATAACCCGAGAGGGTGTGTGCCGCGGTAGGCGCCCCGGCCTTTTTTCAGCAGTCCTGCGAAAAAAAAAATAACGATCGAGTGACTAAAATTCGAGCAAATCTCGCTAAAAAGTATATCTCCCTTTATCCTATTTTCATCGTACCGATTTAGCGTCTGGCGTTCAGATTGGATATCATCGGTATGAAAATTGAGAGATCGTGAGTTAGGGAGGCGAGAAAGAAAGAGAGAGAGAGATGGAGAGTTTACTGTCCGTGGGAAAGGATGATTCGTCGGCGTGTCTACGAAGGAATCTAGGGAACACAGAAAGAAACCGCCCAGCTCGCGATCTGACTGTAATATCGATCTCGTGTACTTAAACACTGCGCACAACATATACACGTTGCGAGTTCTCTCGTAATGTTGCACACATCGTTAAGAACACGTCATTAATGTTAAACGCGTTCGCCCCGGAGCTGAGACTCGATGACGAGTAGAATACGCTATATCCGTTATAAGATCGCGTTCTATTGACGGCTCTATCGAAAAAGGGCAACAGAGGTCCTCTACACACGAATTTCAAGTCCTCGTTCCGCCCGATGTGACGATTATGATCGTTATTTCATCCTGGCATCACTTCAAGAGGCAAAAAATGGTGAATGTCATTATTATATTTAGTTAATGAGTTTATTGCATCATTTTTTAACTTCGAAAACACTTAAACACTGAAAGTAGATTTAGTGGGAAAATATTTAGTTGAAAATACTTTGTTGAAACGATAATTATGTATAAATAATTAAACTTTAGTTAAATTAACAAAGAATTTAGTTCAGTTTGTATAAAGTATCATTGAACGTATCAGAATAAATATTTTATTGGATAAAACAAATAATACCGTCGAGGACAGGAAAAGATATTGCCACTTGAAATTTTGCAATCTTCCTATTTTCGATTGTCGAAAAATCAGGCTGCAGGTCCTTGAACACGTTGAATCTTCTCAGCTTACTTTTATTATAACGTAACTGTACGTGTAATAATATGAGAACAACTTGCAACACAATTTTCTACTGTTTATGTCAAATATACCTGGGCAAATATACCTGAATAGTTCGGGGATCGTAAACATTAAAGAAAAAAGAAGGTTCGTCGAACGTAACGAGGAAAAAAATTCCAAATTTCAGAGAATACCTCGTCTATTGTTTATCCATGGTGATTCGTCGAGGTCGGGTCAATAAAAACACGTAACATTGTAATGCGTCGAGATTGAGGGAAAAACCGAACACGGCCTTGGTCGTTCGGATTTTCGACTGAATTTGGAATCAGTAATCCGATAGAAAGTGTCGGGGTAAGACGTGTCGCGTCTCGCCGGGTAGTTCGTTACCGAAAAACATTTCGTTGCAATATTACAAGTTCAATTAAGGGTCAGTTTCAGTGTAATAGTGATTAATATTTCTAATTTCTAATTATTTCTAATTTCGAAAAGTGAATAGTGATTAATATTTCTAATTTATAATATCGTTTTGAAATACTTTTAAAAAATCTCGGTTTAGATGAAAGTCATGTCTAATTGATGCAAACAATCTCGATCCCCCTATTTTATTCTACATAGTATTATTTCCGTTGCATTAAACGTATGCAGTCTTTTAAATTTGAACGAACAGTTTTTTAATAGCGGCTTTGCTTCGAATAATTAGATTTTTTATCATAAATTATTAGTCTTATACATTTTCATTTATCCATATATATTCGATAGTCCGTTTTTTAACTTGATTTCAAAAAAATACAAAAAATTTTGAGTTTTGTATAGCGTGGTAGTGAAGTGAAGTGCGAGGCCCACGGAACATAGTGAGCAGAAAATTAGGGAGATTCGCAGCGTCTGATATCGTCAAGAGAAAGGTAAGACAACGCTAATTGAAAATTTTATGGGTCTATACAAGACCCAGTGTTCTCAAAGAAAATTCGCAAAGTTTTTTGAAATTTTTTTTTTTAATTTTAAAATCTTATTCAATCAGATATCTTATTTTAAAAAAGACAAAGCCTATAATTAATTCATCGGAATAGAGCGTATTATGCAAGGTTATATGAAATATGCACCTATATAGAAGAATCGCAAAATATCAATTTAAACATGTCAAAGAGGTAAAAGCGACCACGTTGTTGCTCGTTTAAATTAAAAAAAAGAAAATACCTCATGGCCGAATTCTCACTAGCTAATATTTTTGACGCTACATGCAAATTTTCTGACTCGGTCGACAAGTCTTTGAACGCTTGTGTGATTGCAGCTTGAAAATCTGAACCATTTGCCCCCTCTGCCTCTGGAGAATTTGTTCCAAGGGCACTATAGCAACGGTTTGCGCCATTTTCTGTAATGACGATCCCAAGTCGCTCTCCGCACCTATTGCTCAGAATTTAATTTCTTAAATTTATTTAAACACATTCATTGTTGCGGAGCGCACCAGGAAGAACATTTCGTCGACCACTGCCCCACATGAGGCATCCGGTAAAGTTTTATAGCTTCGTCGGCAACGATCTTTGCTGGGTCTACAGCGCTTCTCGCTCATTCCTTAATTCTTTTTAATCCTTTTATTATTTTTCAAAAATATTTCTTACGAGATTATTTTTCCCCAGTTTCTGGGTTTTTTTCCAATAATCGTTACTGTTTTTACAATTTCCTTAAGGTCCGAAAACTGCCGGACAGTCCGTCTATTTATTTTTCCTAAATTATCCTTTTTTTATTGCAACACTTTGCCTTCCTCCCGACTCTCCCACCAAACCACCTTTTGGCAAAAATACGCCCTAGAAAAATCACAAAATATCAATTCAAACACGTGGAAAAGGATAAAGTGGCCACATTGCTGCTCGTGATTATAAATTCGTGTGAACTTTCTTAAAATTGAGTCGAGAAAAAAAAACATTTTACACATGAAGAATTAAGTCAATTTAATAAAAAAAAATCCTAGTTTCAATAATCTCTTATGATAATTAAGAAAATTGTGGATACAAAGTATTCAAACACATTTGAAAAAATATACGTATTCGATTATATATCCGCTATTTATTCACACGCAGGTCAGCTACCCGCCTCGAGCGTCACACGAAAAAAAATTATACGACGTCCTAATGCATATACAAACAAATAAGAATTCACAGAAAAGTAAAAAAAAAGGCGAGCAAGAAAATATCAGAGTCTCGGAGGTATCACCGTGAATAGGGAGCAATCAGATATCATTAGGCTTTTTATGAGTTTGCACGGGTCTCCGGAGGGCAGTCGAGGCGAGTGCTATATTCTCACGATTACCAGTCACCAACTATCTGAACGTCCCCTCCCACATCCATTTGCAGACCATTGAAATCTATATGTTTGCATAATTCTCGAGAACGAATTTTTTCTTCGTTTCTCTGATAATTGTTATACTCTCATATCATTAGCGTTCGTAGAGAGATTGGGTCACCGAGTACTATATAATTTCAAACATATAGCTGATCTGACAGACGTTATTGTCCTGTCCAAATTTTAGTAAATTTTTTTCTTATTGACAACGAACTACAAACCAAAAACAACAAACTACAAATTAAAAACAATACACTGCAAATTACAAACAACAAATTATAAACTATATTCGTTAGATAGATCGCGAAACAACAACAAAAAAATAAAAAGAAATGAAATTTTACTTTAAGGATGTATGAGCGATATTTTTCAAAATACATATGTTAATTTGATCAATTTTTGGTGGTTTGTTCCTAAGCATGTGAAAAAATTTCGTTCCGTATTTGAAATAATTTTTCTGAATAGTTTAAAGTTTCTGAGATTTAGCATTGGTTCTTATGAACAACTCGTAAATGTGCAATGAAGAAAAATGTAAAAATAAAAAATTTTTGTGAATTTTCTTTTATTATTCGTAGTAGTGTTTATTTTGTGTAGACAGTAATTTCTAAACGTTTTACTAACTTAAACAATTTAATTGTTTAAACACCGAAAAATGTTTAAATTTTATTTTAAAAATATGCTCAAGTTGCCAATTGTAAGTGAAACTGAGACTCAAAAAATAGGCAACTTTTTACCAAAATCCAGAGTCTGTTTTTTATGAATGTAACATCAAGAATTTACTTTTTGCTGAAATTGTATGTCCCATACATCGTTAATATAGACCGGAATTAGCGTTTATCTAGTTTTTTCTCCATATATTCTAAATAAGACCAAGAGAATCGTTGATTCGTCGTGAAAAAAAAATGAAGAGTACTGCCACTCAATTCTCCGGTACGTCAGTCAATTTTAACGAGGCGACAAAGCATTCTTTCTCTGGCGTGAGCGCAGCCGCGAGCTTTCCTAATGGGATTGAAAAGAGATTAAGGCGTTTCGTCCGGAAGAGTCTGGAGCGTAGAACGAGGAGACTGCGAGCGATGATGAGCCCGAATGGGAGAAAGGTAGAGGAGTGCGGGGAAGATACAGGCTCGCCGAGGGGTCCGAGCGTCCGCGGATAACGAGAAAATCTCATCGGTGCATCTGGAAGGAAGTTCCGAGGGGAAAGAAGGTGGGAAAAGGAAGAATCTTGAGCGAGTCACGACGCGAATAGCGACGTCGTCGTGTGTTGCCCCGCACACGAGAATTTCATGCGAACGGACGTACGCGCGCAGGCTTTTCTCCAATTTTACGTGATTGATTGCGATTTCCTGATTTTCATTGGAATTAGCTCAGCGGGAACGCGAAACGATTGCCCGATCGTGCGTGCGCTCCAAAGTTCGCGCTCGTTGCCGCGAACGAACGTTTATTGCGACAGACTGGCAACCATGATTACTCGCAGAAATCTGCGTGCCCTCTCGCGTCCTACCGGCGATGAGACACGACACTCCTTGGCTTCAGCATCCCTGTTGCATCTCTCTTCTGTCTCGACTCATTTACGCTCTCGGAAACGTGCGCGGGATAAGAAACGAATTGACGTTCCGTAATTTTGCGCAGGATGCTGTACTGTTGCTTTTTCAAATTTGACAAATATCCACGCTCACCATTCAAGATTACTGGGGTTAATTCAAAATTTCTTCCCTTGACCTCGCCATTTTTTTAATAACTGATGTTCCTGAAATTTTTCAAGATTAGTCATGTGAGGCGGGTGTGCGCAGTTTTTTTTTCGAACGGCTATATAAACCGAAAATTTCAAAAAAAATTGAAATTACAAAGGATGTTTTTTAGAATCTTTATTATTTTATAGCATAAGAGAAAAAATTAATTTGTTTGGTTTAAAGTTATGTGAAACACCCAATTTAGAGTGAATTTTCAGACAAATCCCACGATTGTATTTTTCAAGCAAATTAATTGAAATTTGAATATGTTGTGCAGTGTACTATACTAGTACATGACATTCTTGGAATTTCAAAAAACGAAAAAAAAATTTTATATTCAAATTTCAATTAATGTGCTTGAAAAAAAAACGAACGTGGGATTTGTCCGAAAATTCACTCAAAATTGGGTGTTTCACATCATCTTAATTCTAGTTATAAAGAAATTTAGAGCCTTATGCAAATATGCACTATTAATCCAAGAGTGCGAGTAAGAGTATACGCAGCATTGATTTTTATTCCCTTGCATTACAGTCTAACTGTAAGTTATAGCATAATATATTTATTTGCTTGTTTCTTTTTTATTGTTTATTGTTTAAACGTGGTATATCTGTTTTGAACTTGAAGAAATCAACATATTATTAAGGTCTCAGAAAAAAAAATAGATTCATTTTCCTTAGAAACAAAATCTTGCTCTTTGGCATACAAATCACACATAAAATGAACCTGGTCATAGCTGATACACTATTCATGCCACCAGGTAACACACATAAGTCCTCGCCAGCCAGAGACAATAAGTTTGTACAAACACTTAGCCAAAATTACTCGAACGAGTTTGCTTCAAAATAGATTAAAATTACACCATAAACTTTCAAACTGTTAAACGTTAATCTAAAGTCTTTAAGTTAAAAATGTCAAGTCTTTAAGGTCAAAATATCAATGAGTCTTTAAATTAAAAATATCAATAAATCGTCAAGTTCAAAATTACAAAGTATTATAATTTTTTTCGATACAAAACTTTACTTAACAATATGAGAAAAATTGAAGCATTAAAATAAACATCTGACAAAAGTATTCAAGAGAGCTAGAACCTTATTCTATTTTTATCCATTTTCGAAATATTTGGTCTGCGTACACTTACTCGCTGTGCACATTTTCCCTATATATACGCGATTCTATCACTTAAAATAATAAAAGTATCAAAATCAGCGAAACTTTATCCTGCAAAAAGTAGTTCCTTCATCGCCTCGTTTCTTAAACGTGACAAATTTATTTTTCCTCACGCGAAAAAAGAAACATACTAATAAGCTTTTAATAAGAGAATACGGCTTTATTGCGGAACGTGTTTCTTCTCTCCCGTAACAATTGGGTGAGACGGGAGGCGTCGAGCAAATTCACAATAGAGCAAGATGGCAGGAGTAACGGTTATTGCTCGGCACGGAACGTTACGCGTGGCGGTTTGATTTTTCGGCTCGTTGAGTACACAACAATGGAGGCGATTTTTTTCTGAAGCCCCGGCAAAGAAGTATAAAAGCGGAGCAGCGAAAACGCAAGTGCGAGCTGCGATGAATGAGAAAATCCGGTGTGTGATTCTGCAGCGCGAGCAGGCGCCCTCGGGCTCTCCCGGCTTATTCTCGGAGGTTTAACAACCGGAGGATATTTCCTGGCCGGGAGAATACATAATCTAGGCTCAAACGCGTATACACAAGCAAGCAAGTCCACTCGGCACATGGAAAGGCAACACGTAATATCCAATACGTGAGGTGATGCCGCTGACGGCGTTAATTAGTAAACTCTCAGGGAAATGCATTCATTCAAGGCCAAGTTACATTATACCCGCCGGACATACTGCAGGGAGCACACAGCCCGTGGAGGCTCCCGAGACGCTCGAGAAGGACGAGAAATCCCGGCGGACTTGTTACGAACCCAGAAATGACTCGAGCTTCCTCCGTTCGTTTTGCCTACCACGTACACTCCGGCTCATTCAGATTATACATCTATATCGTAAAAACTCTCTTATGAAAATAATACGTTTCGAGCCGAAACTTCATTATATTCCGTCAAAGTATAGTCGCGAAAGACTACGTCTATACTATTAGAGAAAATCCTTGAAGTTTATTTCGCCCGAGGTTCGGTTCCATTACACGCTGGAGAAAACGAATGGAAGAAACTTCATTAGATCCCAGCTAGATACTACGTATTACGGGAAAAGAGGGTTAAATGAGACTCTCAACTTATTTGCAGAAAACATTCGGTTTCAAGCTCTCCAACGTCCGTAAGAGGAAAACGTACCAGAACGACGAAGCATCGTTATCGATGTTTCGTCGAGAAACAGTGACGAAATTTATTTTATATACACGACGTCACTCTCTAATTGCATTTCAAATTTGCGCCGGGAAAATTGTTCGTTGCAATAAGAAAACTAAATAAATATAATTACATTAAAAATTCGATCATACAAGTAAACTTTAGATTTGTTTAACGAAGTCTTCCAAATGTATTTATTCAAACAATAATCCAAGGATTTCAAACATATATTATGTCTACTAATACAATTTTTAATTAGTTCAATTACATAGTGATGTTAAATCTAATTATAAACTCTATTTAGAAAAATTTAACGAAAAGTCTTTTCTCAGTATGTAAAATTTTCAAAAACTTGTTTTCATTCATTATCTTGCACGTATGCTTAGTTATCATTGAAAAGAAACTTACGTAAAACTTTTATTTTTGATATATCATCTTATTATACTAGCGACTGTGTTGACCGAATCACTCATTTTTTATTTTAGGTGAAACAAAGTATCATCGGGTACACTGAAAAAAAATTTGATTGAATGAACTAATTTAAATAAACTAAATTCAACTTGATATTTATTTAATTCTAATAAATTTTTGTTTATCTATGTCTTTTATTTTCGACACAAAAATAAATAACAGGTTGAATTTAAAAATATCACGTAAAATCAATCAAATATTTCATTCGTCCTCCCTGATCGCCCGTTTAGTCGACTCAACCAAACTCTTTTCTCACTGTACAATGATTAGTGTATATCCAAAGCAATTATTTAATATAATATCCCATAAAATAGTCTTGAAATATTAAAAACGATCTCAGAATCGTTAAGCTATTACTATATTCGCGAATGGGCAAAAAAATGTCGAAAAAGTTGATGAAACATTTGACCAGGGTGTGATTCATTCTGTCGAGAGGAATTATCTAGATCGAAGCTTTAAATGAAACCCTAGGAAGGCCCAAATCATGTGAACGAAAAAGAGGCCGTATAACTTTATCGTCCCTTCCAACGAGGAGATTAATTTATTAAATATAATGAATTACTGTGAGTGCTCACGCACAGGGTCCTTTACAAGAGTAATTAACATAGAACCGCGTCCTCCTCCGGACGCGATTCTCGAGAGCACCCAGGCCTGGTATAGAGATCCTAGATACATATACCCGTCGCATATAACTCGAGCACGCCGTGGCTACATACTAGCCAACAGTGAACTCGGCCAATGCTAAATTCTCTCACGCAGCATCTCTGGGGTTCCGAACGGTGTCGTGAGCACGTTACGTTTTTAGATTATGTACGGCTGTGTGGAGTATCTTCTAGTCGAGCCGTGCGCGAATATATACGTATGTGTGTGTTAAACGAACGTACGTACGTGTATATTAAAATGAGAAAGGATGAGAAAGAGAAGTACGAGAGGAGTAATGAGCGGTGTACACCCACCCTTGTTCGATCGGTGATATCGAAAGTAAGCACGTCTCTCCTGGCCGACACCTTCGCTCCTTTCGACATCTCCTTCGTCCTCGGTAACGAGAAGAAAAAAGGCTAAGTACGGTGGAAAGAGGACCCGAGGACGGGGAAAATTCGCTCGGGAGAGAAACTTATAAAATACGGTGGAAGGATGGGACAAAGTTGCTCGCTTCTCCTCATGCACGCATCTAATATACACGATCACTACCACCAAACTGATATAACGTAGCGCACCCTCTCTTCCATCTTTCGAGCAAAGATACACAGTGTGTGTGTGTACTTTATTCATTTATTTATCCTTCAAGTCGCCTGAGATCTTTTCCACACAACCCTCGAGGTAGTCACAATTTCAAACTCAGAGGTTCCTGTTTCTTAGCTCTCTCTCTCTCTCTCACCAGGACGTTCTCGCTCGCCTGGTGAGATAATCCCTCCCTTGGACCCTCGTATACAAGTCAAGGTCCTGCTAGTGGTGTCCCGAAGTTCCCTCTCTGCCGCTGCTGCCTATCCGTCTCGTGAGAGATCTTTTTCTCCGTATGACCTCTCTCGTGTAATCCCTCTCCGAGGCTCTCCTCGCTGATATTGTGCCGAGCAGCACATGAAGACTTCTCCTCGATCCTCTCTCGCTCTCGTCCTTCCCGCTCGCTCCTTCTTCCTCTTTCGCCTCATCTTGCCGTTCTCTCATCCCGTGTACGCTCGTCTAGTCGAGCTGGCATCAGAGGAGTAACAGCGGCAGGTACGTCTCTCGGTGTGCGAGAACCGCGCCACGTTGGATCTCTCGCGCGCCCACCGAGAGATCCATGCAACGCTGCAGCGCGACCTACCGTTATGCGGTTAACGAGCTACCCGCGTAGCTATACACTATCCCCCTCGAGTCCTCTCTATCCCTGTGTTTCCAGCCACGTACATTCGTACCCGTGTCCGTGTGTACCTAGCATTGAGAACGTCGACACAAATAGAAGCGGCAGCATTGCGCATGCACGAAATGTAAACGTGGGAACCGGAATTGGCCGGCCTCTCCGAGGGTTCGCTCTTCGTCTTCTTCTTCTTCTTCTTCTTCTTCTTCTACTTCTTTTACTTCTCCACCTCCTCCTCCTTCTTTTCTCTCTCTTTCACCTCCTATCTTCTGTACTCTTCTTATTACGTACCAGCCTCTCGAACATCCCCGAACAGCAATAGGATGATCCAGTGAGTAACCTATTCCGCACAAGTGAGACCGCTTAACCCCTCAACGTTCGATTTATCGAGTACGAAGATTAAAAAAGAAACGATACGCTCCTAAGATCGCGTTCATCACGCCAATGATGTAACAACCTTTGAGGAATCTATCATGGTTGTATGTATCGACGTGTAATGCTTTTTTTTTAAATCTAAATCCATTAATCGACACGCACCAACTCTTGATTGTTATTCAGATAATACTATAGTTTTATCGTTTATTTAGGATTGTGTTGAAAGTTTGCATAATCCTACTTTGATATGATTTTCATATGTGTATCAAATTTTTATAGGTTTTTTCGTGTAAAAATGAAGGTATTTATTTGTTGAGAAAAACCCTATTTTTATGTCTCTCCTATTTGTAAATATTTGAGATTGTAGTTGGTGATGATTTTAAGTTCTGATGCCGCTGGTGCATAATTAGCTCATTTTATTTCTTTGCAATTTTCGAATGAACATACATTGCAAGATACACTTTAAAGCAATAACATCGAACTCATTAATAGAATTTTTCTATATTTGTAGCATTATGAACTCAAATTGCTCTTCAATTATCAAGTAGAAGCTTTGCATCGTTTAGAATTCCGATATTGGTCGAATTACATTAGGGTATATCTGGCACTATTAATAGTGTTTAATAGCTTTTATGTATTCTTCTTTTTTTATTAAAAATATGATGCGATATGATGTCACCTGATAATCTTTTCAAGAATCAGGATCTAGGAGTTGCATGCGCGATCCATCAATATCGCAAAACAAAAAGAATAGGAAATTATCTGCGGTTGATCATAAATCATGCTTACAGAGACCTAAGCCAAAACTCACCAATAAAAGTCATTATATCCCTGCTAAATAAATTCTCTTATATTACTTCATTCAATCCTGCTTTCTAAAAAATATTTAGTTCTTCTGCATCCAAACACAAAGTACCATAGCTTGAATAAAATTTCATGATCATTTTTGTAATCATTATGTCCAAAAACGTCATCATCAAACATTATTTTCCTTAAAAAAAACAAATGCACAAGATTAATTTAGCGTGCAACGTAGCCGACGTCTCCGAAATCATGGAATATTGTATCTTTTACGAACACATAGGTCATAAAAGATCGCAAAGTGGCTACTACACGCTACCAAGTTTATTAATAATTTTATTAATTAATTTATTTGATCGAAATTTAGGATTTGAATCATTACTCTCATTGATTGCATCTCACCACGATGAACCGATCAGGTGTCTGAGTAAACCAGAGCAACATATTTGGAGGTTCGACTTGTTTCACGTATTAATTCTTTCTATTTTATTTCTGTTGCAGGTGAGTATTCTCGAGAGAGTTGGCTATCTTTAGTGCTGCGTATAACGGTTCTAAGCACATCTCGAGGCTTGTCGCGCGTGCGCGAGTCGGTGCGCCGGGTAAGTGCTTCTTCTTTCGCCCCTTCTCCGTCCATAACTCAAGCTTGTCACATATATTTTCAACATGCCGGAGATATTGTCTTTGGACAGGGCAGAAAGCGGGTATAGGTCGTAAAAGAGCGTACACATAATCCTCCTTCGGCGAGAGTCAAGTTGAGTGCGGATAGATATTGTCAATAGCTTTTTCAAGTGGATCAAAGAAAAATTCACGAGTCCCCGAGGCGGAGCTTATTCTGCGGGAGAGGATTATATCCGAGCGCGGAGTGACGCGGGCGATATCAGGCCCCTCACTCGCTCTTTCTCTCTTCACGTGGCTCTAATACCCAGCGGCGAGACATCAAGAAGCTTGAACACTTTCATGTAAGCGCACCGCATAAAGAAGAGCTCGAAAGAAACAACGGGAGAATTCTTGAGGCTTGTAACGTCGCGAGAGAGCAGAAGAGCTGGAGAGTTCCATATACTCCGGATCCGTATATTCTCTTTCTCCGTCGCGCTGCGCTCGTATTTTTATTTCGCTTTCTCCCTCGCGTCGTCACACACAGCCAGCGGAGCGGACTCCCAGCGGCTACCAGCAATGCATCAGAAACCCTGCACCGTACGGTTCGCCGATCCCCTCGCCCGGCGGAGAGCGCATATCGGGCGAGCGGGTGCGCGCTCCTGCCTCCACCGGTTTTCCAGCCGGACAACCTGTTTACACGCTCGACAACCGGAGCACCGCGTAAACTGTAAACACGCACGTTGAGAAACGCACACACGACCATAATGATTTTCCTATTAACAATACCGATCTCGTACAAGCGAGATTAGTATCTCCTCTCTACGTGCCGGGAGTCGGGAATGAGAGGTCTCTTTTCGCCGCGCGCGCTCAAACGCGAGATCACTCGCGATTTGCCGATTTCCCCGTTGTTCCCGATCGTTCTCTTCGCTAAAGCCCTCCCCCCGCCACCCCACAGTATATATACTCTCTCGTGCGCGTACATCATTTTGCTCTTACGATATACGACATACAATATACGATATATGATATATAATTTACAGAATACGACGTACGATATGCGACATATGATATACGATACACGACATACATTATACGATATACGATATATGATATACAATATACGATATATGATATACGATATACGACATACATTATACGATATACGACATATGATTTAAGATATACGATATACGACATACGATTTAAGATATACGACATTTTTATTTTCTAACCTATTTTTTCCACTTACAAACTCATCTGGCGACTTCTTTCGGGACGTCGACAGACCTAACTTTTGTGCTGCTCGCCAGTGGGAAAACGAAAGAAAAACTGATACCTCTGAATCAAAAAATGGTTCCTGCAAAAAACCAAACAAACCGTATAATGTGTACATTCGCATTCGTGCGAAGAGGAATAAGAGACGAGGAGAGGAAGGAATCAACGGGAGATACAATGACACGCGGTAGTGACGGTTCCCGATGATGGTTGTATATATCACGCGGGGAGAGTATCCGCGCCCCTTATCGCTCGCCTTATCTCCAGGAGCCCCGGTATAATTGAGTGTACCAGTGCACAGCTGGTTCACCTTGAGACAGTCTTAATAGCGTCTTGGTAGAATTGCAAACGCGTTTCTCACACTCCGTTTGCATACACGTATATAGGTACGTATATACTTAAGTGTATGCGTGTATGTACGTATGTACTTTCGTATATATCTGCGTGTGTACCTTCGGAATATAGAGTAGGCTCGAAGAGTTGTAATTCTTGACTCCTCGTTGATGTTAATTGGAGCTACAGATTCGGGATCGGTGACCAAGATTATAAGTCGACGCGTGATGTATGCCGAATGAAATGAAACTCGCGCGATCGGCTCCAACCTCGATTTTCCAACAATGAGAATTGAGTTATACAGAAACTCGTCTTTGTAGCTATAAAATTTTTGTTATAATGAAAAAAGATACTTGCAAGTGTTCACTTTTGTTGTGAGAGTTTTACTAGGAGATTTTCTTTTAGGATGAAAGCCTAATGGAATTGATACAAACTTTGGTGTCGCACAAAAGAATGGAACTGTAACAAACAATTTATACAATTTAAAATAAGAATACAGAATTTTTTATTTTTTATCAAGTTAATAACTGCAACTTGATATCTGAATTACAGTTGTTGGAAAGTAATGTTACGTTGAATTATAATTTTTGAAGTAGTCAGAGAAATTATAAAATAAAACACTAGAAATAGATCAATAATGAAAATAGTAAAGGAAATAAAGATTACTCAGAGTTGTCGAGAGATATTTGATTTAATTTAGCAAAGTTATGAAGGGTGTGAATATATGAAGACATGATTGCCCATAACGTATTCTGACCCATATGTGATTAGCTTCGAGCCAGCTTTAAATCCGACGTTTTTCCCTCATATTATCCGCTTCGCGTAAAAAATTTGTACCATTCCAGAGGAACGAGAGGTTTAATGTCGAGTCGATTCATGATTTATAACTTTTCTCCATAAGAGAAAGGACCACGTTTGTATTACAATGTTAAGGTAGTACATATCCACGAAACGATTTTTTTAGGAATTTATTAAAATTTTGTATAAACTATCTTTGATGCCATATGCATATATGCGTGTTAAATTTAAAGACGTTTTTCTGCATACAATTCGAGATATTCATTATCGAAAATCACCAATTTTTCAACTCTCCCATATAAGAGCACGACGTGTTAAATAGTACAATCTTCAGATCTTGATATCTTGACTTCTAAGAAGTAGAACTTCTTGAAATGTGGTACAGCTTTTTATAATACTTCAAAAAAACTTGAATTACGTTTTTAAAAAAATACATATTTTTTCTAATTTTTATATATACGTATGAAGTACGGATCACACCTTGGATGACCTTGAATTAAAAATAAGTTGTCCTTGATTCAATCAGTAACAACTTTTTCCAATGAATTAAAGCTGTAAAACCACATGGTATTGATAAAAACTATGTTTGAAATGTTTAATGTAACCGTCATAGATGTACTACCTTGAAGAAAAATAAAAAAAAATTTAAACAAACCCTAAACGATCGCAATACGCATATTCACACACCATATTCGATCTCATACAGACGTGACGGTACAGAGTTTCTCGGGTGAGAAAGAGAGAGAGAGAAGAGGGAGGTTGATTTGCCGGGAACGGGAGTAGAATCGGCGCGGGAGCAGCGAGCTCGCGCTGCCGGAACCGGCGATATCGGAGTCCAGAACGGCCGCGTGGGAGAGCCGCCCAAGAGTAGCTAACTTTTGTGCAGCGCGCGAAAAGGCCAGAAGAGGATAGAAGAAGAAAACGAAGAGGAGAGGAGAAATAAGTTTGCTCTTGCTCCGGTCTCGAGTTAACACGAGAGCCGTTCCCTCTGTGTCGTTGGTCCTGCTGGGCTGCTGCTCTGTGCCGCGCGGCAATAAGCTCCGCACGGACACATCCGAGAGCGAGCGGCGCTCTTCCTCGTGTGTCTAATCCCGAGTTATGTAACACGGAGTCGGTGTGTATCTCGGTCTCGCGGCGCGTTAGCCCCATGGGAAACTCGCGAGATCCTTACCCACCGGGAAGATCCTTGAAGCCACCACTCGGTGGATCGAGAAGACCGCGAAAGAGAGAGAGAGAGAGAGAGAGAGAGAGAGAGAGAGCCGGCAGGACGCGAGAGGGGCTCACAGGAAGCGAGAGAAGAGATGAGACCGCGCGCCGCACAACTCCGGAATATATATTGCCATTTGTTCTGCCCGGTATAAGGCAATATGTTTGTCAGTATCGGGGAATCGAACCTGAACCCCACGACCAGCGAGCTCGATGCGCTACATCACTAGCGATCGAGAGCGAGAAGAGGAGAGCCGAGAAGCCCGAGAGCTAGGGAGAAAGACGCGGGGAGAAAATAAAGAAAAAGGGGGAGGCGAGCGGGTATATGCTCGAGATCTTGACCGTTATTTCTCGAGTCGATGGGCATACGGCTGGAGATGCTCCGTCGTGTATACGCTCGCTGCCGTTGAGGATTCGCGAGCATCGATCCTCCTAAACACCGCCATATGTGCTCTATACGCGGAACACCCCCGAGACCGAAACTCTCCCCCCCGAACCGGTCCGCATAGAATATCGCGGGGAAGGCATCAATTTCTCTCTTATCCGGTTCACGCCGCTCTCATCCGCGCCGTGTATTTTCCCTATCGTGTCACCCTAATAAGGAAATTAGCGAGATAAACTTGCTGAGCCACCGTTGCTTCGGAAATTCGCTAATAGTATAATTCAACACCTGATATTTATTGCCCATTCCCCGCAGCTTCGCATAATCGCCCCGTGCGAAAAAAAAGGGGAAATTCTCTCACGATCTATTGACGGGGGGTATTAGAGAAGTAATTTATAAGCGACGAGTTGACGATATGGTGGATGGAAAAAAAAATGTCGAAATAATATTGATTCTTCCTGCCTGTGAGCCTTCGTGGATTTTTATACTCGATTTTTTATGCTTTTTTATTGCCGCGTGTCTCGCTCCCGTAATTTCTTACCCACGTTGCGATACTCTTGGGAATATTGCAAAAGTGTGTAACGTCGGCAAAGTGTAATCGTCAGTCAGCGCGAGAGCACGAGTCTGCTAAACGATCGGGCACGCCCAAACGTTCGTGTGAAACGAGCGTAATCTACCAACGTCGATCACGAGCGATCTACACGTATCTCTCTTTCTCTCTTGCGCCTCGTTGTCTCGACGATCTGTGCGTCACTGATTTTCTCCATACTCCACGACCTTAAAAATTCTTATAAAATGAATCAGGTAAACGTCCCAATAATTGGACTTATTGTTCCAATGTTTAAACGATATTTGCTATACTTCAATTATTTCTCAATAAATTAATATCAATAATTAATCAATTATTTCTCTATAAAATGGTATGGATTATTTTTCCCATACAAAGAGGTCTATTTTTCATAAAGTTGTTAAACTATTGATCCTTGAGACAGAATCGGTTTACCTATTCAACTGCATATTAGGAAACCGTACATTTTTAAATGTTCAAGTGTTTAATTACTAGAAATTTTTTTCTTAATTAAGACATAAGATGCATTTTGAAACTTTTTTTTATTTCATCATTTTTTAAATAATGGTAAAGTGAGAAAACCTTTGGATGTTTAACAATTGGGACATGTACCTTAATTATTAAATAATGAATTATTAAGAAAGAAAAAACACGTGGTATTCTGACATTCCCTAGAAAATTTCACGATCCATCTTTAAAAAGCATCATTAGATTTTGACCCAATTTTCGTGGTACTGTGTTGCAGTTATAAAAATAACACAAAATAACATGAAAATAACAAAAATTACACTTAAGAACATCATAGAAAATAGGTATTACCTAAAATAGGTATTACCTATTTTCTAAAGGTAATATCTATAATTCTATATGGTAATAGGTAATACCTATTTTCTACTGCACTTGAGAATCTTCCACTTTTTGACATTTATATTAAAAAAAGTTCTGTCACCAGTCCTTAATTTTTTTGATTTATGAATTAGATCATTTTCCAAAGTACTCGGTTACATAATAATTAGTCTTGAGTGCAAGTACATTTGGGATTCGAGATAAACCAAATGAGATCCTGATAAGTGCTGGGTATCATTAATCTGAAATCGTTCGAATTTACCGAAATGCAGAGAAAATTATTGCCAGGGTATGTCCTGAAGGTGAATATTTCCATAAGTGAAAGAGAAACGAAGAGAGAATAGGAAAATATGGTGAAAGAGATGATGAAGCTTCCTGCGGTAGCTTCACCCGAAGCCTTCGGGGGTCTCCGTACTAGAGAGGTGCAAACGTGATGCAGCTCGATCTCTCGTCGGGTTCAAGTCCATAAACTGTGGATTCTTCTCGCAACCCGTTTGAAAAGTAGAGAGAAGAAAAAAAAGAGAGAGAGAGACGAGGCAAAGAATAATATCTGAGGTGGAAAGGCTCGCACAAGTTTGAAACGAGTACGTTCTTTAATGAGAGTGAGTGGCAAAGGGTTGAAGCGAGGGAATATGCGGGCAAGATCGTATCTACTTGGACCGAGGCGTAACTCTACCGATCCGGGGGTTGCTTTCGAGATCCCGTCGAGCGCTCAGAGCCATGGCCGTTTATAGGTATAAACGAACCTGAATATAGCTCCGACTGGCTGCTGGCTATACGCGATGATGATAGCGGTAGCGAGGAACTGACGTGTCCGCAACTATGAGCGAATATGAAGAGGAGGAACGAAGAAGATGAAGAAGCGTTTCATCGTGGAGGCGTTTATAAAGACGTACTTACCGATACGGTATACCCTGCTTTTCGACACGAAATAACTCCGGAAAGAAGCCGACTATTATTATTTAGCCATTTTTTTCAATCTCAGAATTCTTTTTATTGCCTGGCATTAATTATTATGATTGAGCCCATGAAAGTTTATTATTACCATATTAAGACGTTTGATGATCATTGCAGGAGCGAGTGGCATTTTTCTCCAAGTGTTACGCTCGGGGGATCACGAAAAATAAAAGGAGACTCCCGGCGTCGTCGTAACTCGCGCGCTTGAGAAGTCTTCGCCGACTTTGTCGATCCGTCGAGGCACATATACGACGAATAGTATACGATATACTCTCATTTACACAGCCATTGCGGCACGAGCCGTAAGAATATATATTTAAT
Source organism: Cremastinae sp. A BG-2022a (assembly GCA_030522545.1). NCBI lineage: Eukaryota > Metazoa > Arthropoda > Insecta > Hymenoptera > Ichneumonidae > Cremastinae sp. A BG-2022a. Next base: position 70,624 of record JAPYYW010000737.1, read on the forward strand.
GCTAATAATGACCATTAACGTATCGGCAAGTAGTGCGGGATTACATCACTCTCACGGTCGTACTCTTGACCATATCGGAGCACTGTTATTTCTCCTCCCCGCGTTTCCTTCCCTCCTCGGCGGCGCGTACTTGAAAAAAGTGGGACAGCTCGCTCATAACGCCGCTGATAGACTTTTATCCAGTGGCAGGTACAAAAATATGTGCAGAAAAAAAGAAATCACTCGCGAGCGCGCGCTCAATTTCGACATTTGCCGGTTTTCCCATCGGCGATACACCGGGACGGAAAAAAATGTGTTTACTTTTTATCCGAGCGCGCACAATCCGAGCAATGTCTCGACGGAGCGACGGGGCAGTTAACAAGATTAATATTCGAGTTAAATTGTAGCACACTTGGCGCAAAGTAAGAAATCGATTTTTTTTTGTTTTGCGCTTTAAGAGAGACGGAATTACATACCGTTAGTAAATATAGGAATTATAAGCTATACGAGCAATTCGCTTATTATTGCGCGGAGAATACGTCCTACGCGCCGGCTCAGCCGAGTCGACGAACCCGAACGTATGAACCGTACGTATTATGTGGAATATATATATTCAAGGGAAGAGAGTCCTAGCAACGAGAGCAATCTGAAAATACTCACGCTCTCTTTCTATCTGCGCAAAGTTCTACAATGGTGCTAGGCAATGAATTATGGACTATCGACTTCCGATAAATTAGCCTTTGGCGTATCGGCCGATCCACACACGGAGACTTTACGATCTCGCATCAATTTGGTTTATATCCCCACGGCTTCTTTCTCTGTCTATCCATGTACATATATTTTACAATGGAAATTCCGATTTTTCACGAACCGTGCGGTAGACATAAATTGCAAAATTCGTAAGATTCAATAGTTTTTTTTTTGACAAAATGAAATATGCATTTCGATTCACGAGTTAAACTTTTCAGAGAGATTTAAAATATGTGGAATTTGTTTGTATTATAGTAGATGCAGACTACATATGGTAGATTGGAATTATGTCATTTGTAGAATTATGCCAACATTTTTTTTTATAGTGGAAGAGGTTTTTGATATAAAACATTTTCCTTCATCTATCCAAGTATAATACAAATTAGTGAAATTCATTTGTATTTCACTCATTTTAAATTTGTAGAATTCTACTAACTGTTTTTATAGTGGAAGATATTTTGACATAAAACTTTTTTCTCTGTCTATTCCTGTACATCTTTGAAAATGAAAATTCTGATTTTTCATGAACCATTCAGTATAAACTTAAAAATTCGTGAGAGTATATAGTTCTTTTTTTTAACAAAATGAAAAATTAGCTTTGGGTGATAAACTTTTGCAAGGAAACTTATTACAGATAATCAGACATTTAGAATGAATGGAATTTATGTCTATTATGTATTTATAGTAGACATAGTTCATGTGTTAGATTGAAATGATGTATGGTTTGTAGAATTATGCTGTATTTAACGTCATACATCGATATCCTAAAATTCTTGAAAATAGCTTATGTTTATTGATTCTTATTTGAGTTTATTTGAAAAATGAGTGAAGTCTGAGACTAATCATTCTAAATACATTATGTACCATGAATCGCAACTTAAGCTCTTCTTAAAGGACACACCATGTAAAACAAGTGGTGAAACACATAAAATAACAGCATAAAACATTGAGTACCCTAGCAAAGAATTATTCCAAAGGAATGAATCATCGAATTTTTATGACCCATGTAGTGTAATACAGAAGACATGAAAGGTTTGAAATAAAATTGATTATCCAATTTTATCAATTATCCAGTCTCTATGCCGTTGTGGACAGATGGTCTGTCTCAAAATTATTGAGAATAAATTTGTTTAAAGTGAATTAATTCTATTAGAAATTTTTCACGCTTGTTCTGAATACATTGGGTAGTTTCATTTGTGGTGATGAGTTATAAAGTAGTTCTTTTAGTATAAAATCAAATAAAAAAATTTATGTTTAATGAGGTCAAGTCCATTGAGAAAAGTTATTGTAAATAAACCAAAGAGTAACGCACAATCGAAATTCAAGGTCATGCAAAGTTAGATATACTTGCTATATGATTTAAAGAGTTTTGAAAAAATCTTATTTTACATTCAAAATAAGTCAAAATAGTTAAGATTGAAAATCGTTACATTTAACACGTGCTTTTATGGAAGAGCACAAAAAATGTTCAACAATAAATAATTGATCCATATATTTAGTCGGCATCCCAAGAGAATTTCTAAAAATTTCAAAAAAATCTGTCACCACTAATTTTTCACCAGGACTATCTTGAACGTTTCCAAAGAAGAACAAAATGTGAAACGAGCGAAGCTTATGATATTCTCTGAGACATTGAACGTTTATAATGAGAGATTGGAAAGAAAAGGATTTAAAGAAAAAAAAAAGGTGCAGGTGGTGAGGGTCAAAGGCAGGTCGGACCTGTGTACGATTCCCCATGTGTGCACGCGGTTGTTGCACGCTTGAAACATTTGCTGAGGGTAGAGCTCGTGCGCTCGCGTGAATCATGCAAATTGCCCGTGGCTATTCTCGTGATGCGGATTCTGTGTGTGAACGGGAACGCCACGGTACACACAGTACGCACGTCAATCTTGATCTTTACCGCGTGTTTTATGGCATCCGACAGCCGTCCCGGCAACTGATGTATTAATGACAGACCGAGATGTGCCCGCAAAGTACGAGCCGTCGTTGCAAGCCCGATGAGTACGACAAACGGAAAATGAAACAATGATCTAGCTCGATACCAAAACCCGAACAAGGTTCTCTTTAATCTCCATTAAAACATCAACGTAAAAGTCGATCGCGTGAAAATTGTTTGAGACAGGATATTTCTTGAAAATTTGCATAAATATTCTTTTAGGTCATGTTGAAATATACGCCAAATTTTATGAAGCTTTAGCATCTAGTAATCGAGATATTAATTGTTGAAAGTCGCGTCGCATTTTCAAATTTCTCATAAGAGCTCATGTTTAAAGTGGCAAATTTTGTACACGCGTTAATATGATGTTATAAAGATTTTATAAAGAAGATCAGTATATAAATTTTGAAAATATTTTTAATGAGAAATATTTAATAAAACGGTATTTTTCAGAAATATTTAATACAGATATTTATTTACAGTGATATGAAATTTACAATTGATGTGGTTATTGGTTGAGTGTTGAAACGTGGATAATTTGAAAATATTTTTGAACTTCCCTCGAAGATTGCTTGCCAGGGTAAATTCCGTCTTCCCAATGTGGTGGGGTGATATTATAATTTATTTTTACCAATTGCAGAAAGAGGAGTGTCAAAAAGTAATAAATGTTGAAATAACGACGAAGTCTCGACGCTTTATAACCGTTTTCTCCTCGATCGAGAAATTTAGCCACGGCGGGTTTTTTTATCAACTATTGAAAATTATACTTATAACGATTTATGGCCGAGGAAATATATACAATATAAAGCTTAAGATAGATCTATAGTTTTATCGTTTATTTAAGATTTTGTTGAAAATTGGTCCAATCATTCTTTAATATGTTACGCATATGCGTATCAAATTTTAAAAGGTTTCATCACGTAGAAATTGACATATTTATTGTTAAAAATCCCCATTTTCAGTGCTCTTCCATAAGAGCCCGTGTTAAATATTACCATTTTCAATTCTAAATATCTTCAGTTCTAGATGGTGAACCTTCTTAAAATTTAGCATAGCTTTTTACTGTACTTCAAAGAAGCTTCTTTTAGTTTAAAAACAATTCTAACATTATAATTTTTTGAATTTTCATACATACACGTAACAAGTATAGGCCACCTTGGATAACCTTGAATTTTGAATATGTCGTTTTTGAAACAATTTGCAACAACTTTTCTTAATAAACTTAAGCTCAAAAACCATATGGTATAGAAATAAATTGAGATAAAAACGTTTGATTTTACTGTATCTATATAGAATTGCCTTAAAAAAATGGTAAAATTTTTACTAAAAATTTTTATTTTAATAGTTGAAACAATAAAAAATGTTTAAATTATTGTTAGAATATGCTCAAGTTGCTAATTGATAGTCAAAATAAGACTCAAAAAATTGGCACCTTTTTACCAAAAGCCAGAGTCTGAATCTTACAAATTTAATGTCAAGAATTTAATTTTTGCTGGCAATGTCTCCACGTACATCCTTGAAATGAATTTATGCAAAAAATGGCAAAAACCGCAATCTCATCGATTCGCGTTTCTCTCGCCGACAAAACGTTATTTTAAATTCACGACATTTTCCAATCGAAAGAAAAAAAAAACAAATCACAATACCCTGTTTTTGTTAAACAGCCGTAGGGATTGTTAATGAGAGTCGACTGCAAATTGAAGATCCTGCAGGATGATAAAAAGAGGACTTGAATAAAACAATAATGCGTGTATAGCCTCGTGCGGTCATAAATTAATTAGCATCTCGATCTGCGATACCGCGTTGCGGCAGCAATAAAAATTTCCTTATTCTCTCTCATGTTTTCAATAATTGGGACTGTTTCTGCGTGGAATATTGCGTCGGGACGTTTTTACCAATACGCGCTTTTACGGTAACTTGGCGCGGAGAATGGGAAAGTGCAGAGCGCGAGCGAATCTAAACGATACACATTATCGTTTTGCCGGTGAATAGAGGAGCAGGAGAAGGAGGAGGAGGAGGAGGGAAAAAAGGAAAGAATAAGTGGAGCAAATTACGTATAGGCGCGCGGTAAATACGACAATGACACACCTCGGGCTCCCTTTCGCGAGGTGCACACGCGAGCGCGCCAACGGCGGCGGCAACGCGACAATGACGACGCCAGAAGGAGGAGGAAAAGCCAGCTTCTAGGCGAGGTGCACACTGCCGAGCCCTTGCCAAGTATTCATAAATAAATTTTAATGAAACTATCCACATACCTGGCACACACGAGACACAGGAATATCGAGAACGCGCCTGCCTGTTCTTTCATATCACATTGAGCGCACGTCTGTGTAGAAAAAAAAATTTTTTTTCTCGATTCATTTTGCAACTACGCGCAGGGCGTGCTGCAGTCCTCAAAGCGATCGACAGCTTGCACTTTTCCACACGCATTTCAACGCTTTGACGTTCTCTCGTTATTTACTCAAATGAACATTGACGATAGTGCTTGTTAGTTTTTTTATTTGCTCGGAGAAGAGAAGTTAACGAAGTTTACAGTAACTTTACGGTTAAAACTATCGATAAAAAAAATTGTGATAATATATTTACGAAGCTTTGTATATATTAGATAAATTAGGGAATACATTAAAATTCAATCTGAATTTTTTACCATAATTGCTTTAAAACTTGCACAGGAAAATATTCATCAATGTTACACACTTATATGTGTAAAATTTAAAGATAAAATATAATTTATTTGAGATAAGTTCACCAAAATCACAACATTTCGTACGGTTAAAACTATCAATAAAAAAATTGTGATGATCACAATTACTGCAATAATTAATACGAAGCTTAATTAGGAAAAAAATTAAAATTAAATCTGAAATTTTTATCATAATTGCTTTAAAATTTACACAGGAAGATATTCCTCAACGTAACGCACCTATATGTATAAAATTTAAAGATAAAATATAATTTATTTGAGATAAGTTTACCAAAATCACAACATTTCGTATAACTTATCTCACTCGTGACCGTGATAATTTCTAAATTTTAATACTGAATATCTCGATTACTAGATGATAAAACAACGTTCTCAATTTTTTAGCATTTTAGTAAAATAATTTTAAAAACCGTTTACATAATTTTTCGAGAAATGTAATATATTTTTCATTATTACTGTTTAAATAACAAAATGAATAATGTTATTGTCAAAATTGTATTTTTCTCAATGATTTCTAATCAAATAATTTCTTATAATTATGACCAGAAAGCGAATATGTACTTGGCTATTATATTGATCATAATATGATCTTTCATGTGTGAATACGAGGTTTTTCTGCCAATTTTATTTTATTTATTTATACATCCCTACCTCTTATTTGTCAAACATCATTTCTTCTACATACATATTTTGACTTGTACATGTGTTTAACTTATATTTTTACATTTTTATGAAAATTGTCTTTAAAAAAATTCATTCGATGATTTCATTTTTAGTTTATAATGCAAACAAAATTTTTAATGACGGTCATGCAAAAACCTTATCTTCAACATTTTGAATAGTAAGTTATACAATTGTAGCATAGTTACGTGTCTTATTGAAGAAAATAATCGTAGGTAAGACCCAAACACTTCCGGACCAAATTGAGGTCAAACCTTTATTTATATTACTCAATGATGACGGTTGAAACTTCGTCATATATCCTGAATTTCCAGTTTGACTGATTCACAGGATTATAGATATCATTCGATAAATTATCATTCCTATATATTTATTACATTTTTCCTTTAAAAATATATTAAAGAATCTGCAAATTTGTCCAAGGATTCAACCATAAAAGTCAATTACCTTTACAGAACACACTTTGTCATTTCAAAAATTTATATTGAAATATACATTCCAAAGTCACTAATATGTAAGTTTAAGTTAAACTTCACAATTTATTTAATATTTAATATTTAATAATTAATTAATTAATATTTTATTTTATTTTATTAATTACATTAATTAATATTTAAGGAACTAAATTAAGGAACTCGTCAATTTTTAATAAATATATAGCAATAATTTATAAATGTGTCAATAAGTAACATGGTAACTGCGTAATAACGCGATAAAAACGACTAAATAATATTTTTGTGTAAATTTATATCTATCGACGCAGGCCTATGAAAACAAAATGGTTCGTTTTACTTCGAAAGTACGTTTGCGCGGACGGAATGTATACAATGGTCGGAATCGGAAGGATTCGCGAGCCGACGTTCCACATTGTACGATCGGAGGTTCTTTATATTTCTTCGTCCGAGAGCAGGATGTCGTGAAATCCTTCGGACACGTAATAGATGTAGTTTTGTATATATTTTCGAGCATATGTTGGTACGTATATGCAGACCTTTGAGATATTTAGCTGTGATCGGATAGAACAAGCTGCTGGTCTAATCGCCGATCGACGTACGTACGCCGTTGCTCTTTTTTCTCTCCCCGGTGGAGAGCGAGTGAGAGTCCTGTTCGCGGTCTATCCCGTGCGCGCTCTTCGGACTTGCGGGTTGAGAGGCGAGAGATCGTGTGAGCGCCCGCGGTGGCCGCGCGCAACTGAATCACGCTACTAACTAGACACTCCGAACGACCACTCGCTCAACGCTCAAGACCACCGCGGTATAAAAGATCGGAAGACGTACTTCGCCAATAGAGCAGCTCAAAAAAAGCAAGGAGCTTCCGAATATTCACGACTTACTCTAGACAGGAACAAAAGTACACTACAAACTCTCTTAAGGTGATATGGTCGTGGCAGTAAAACGACAAATTTTCGACTCAGTTTTTCTCATGGACAAGATGGTTTGCGAGTAAAAGTTTATTAAGAAAAGTTGTTGCAAATTGGTTAAAGAACAACATACTCGAAATACAAGGTCATCCAAGGTGACGTGTGCTTGTTATATAATTAACAAAATTAAAAAAAAAATACTTACTTAAGAAAAAAACTAAATAAAGCTTCTTCGATATTGTATAAAAATGTGTGCAAAATTTTAGAAAGCTTCACCACGTAGAAGTTGAGATATATATTGTTGAAGATCGCAATATTTAACACGCGCTCTTATGGAAGGATGCAAAAAAATGTCATTTTTACCAATAAATATCTCGAATTCCGCATGGTGAAAC